>CM065669.1:12969034-13084034 GCA_033220385.1 Triplophysa yarkandensis | reverse complement strand
GAAGATCAGACCCAGGATGAGAAGATCAGACCCAATAGAACCATCATGTCCTGTGTCTGTGTCGGACCTCAGTCGAAAAGTGGATCATTCTTCTAAATCTCTGAAAATTCAAATAAAACACTACGTGTATGATGACGACATGCTATAAAAAGCGACTGACACTTTAAAACACAAAGGCTGTTATGCCTAAGACGAGGAACTCTCTCTCTCTCTCTCTCTCTCTCTCTCTCTCTCTCTCTCTCTCTCTCTCTCTCTCTCTGCTTGTCAAAACACATGCAGGAGGACAACCTCCGAGTCACGTGTCCCAACAACAACTCGCCCCGCCCCCCTGCTCACGTCACTTCCTCCTTGCGGCGTGAGCCCGTTGCTGTGGTAACCCACTTATAGACTTTTAGCTGGAGCAACTCTCCATCCTTCCTTACATGCTGCAGTAAACAGCAGTTCATCTAAACACATTAAATATCTTTTACATTTATTTTATTTACATTGAATAAATAATTGTAGAAAACTCTTTCAAATCCTCATGATCTAAAATGATTTTTAATGCAAATGTGTTAAACTGCTCTGTGTTTATTTTGTAGGGATTTCATTAAACAACTGTACTAACATATATCATGGTGGACATGTGATTAAACATAAAGCATTTAATAACACAAATATTATTACATAGGATCAAAATAAATAAATAAATCATCCAGCTGCCCTGACGTCAGATCTATTGTCTGTACTGAGCTGTGACGTCATCTAGTGTTCATTCTGTGCAGTGCCACTCAATATTTTATTCTGCTTACAATCAACATTGTTATCATATAACTTCCATACACTTTAATTCATCATACAAAAAATAAAACTGTTGTTAGTTTCTATTCATTTTGATCCTAATTGGGTTTTTTAAATTCATGCTTGTTTACTTTATCAACAAAATTGTGTATTGTGAACAACATTTTCAAATAATAAAAATAGTACAATGATAAGTCAACATTAACAATTGTTGTAGTTTAATATGATCACCGAATAGATTTGTATATATTATAATTACATAAATTATATAATTGTTAAAGTTAACTGTCAGAGAAAACGCTTATTCTATAGCTTACTCCCACCAAATGTATATATTAATGTATCTAAACCCCAGGGCCTTTTTTCTGAGATTTTACTCTATGTACTAATTTCCTCCAAATAATGCTCGCACCCACCCCTTATATTTAATGTACATGCCTGCCTTGATCATAATCCATCACAGTCCATGCAAATTGTTTGGTTTTCTCGCATGTATTCTATCCTCCAAAACGAGATAAAGCCATGTGAATCGTTTCTGAAAATCATGTTTTTACCTGGACCCAAATATTCAGTTAATATTGAATTAATCCTGTTCAATTGGCTCATTCTGAACCTGTTAAATAATGGTTTTAAAATAAGAACAATATTGTAGATTATACTTTCAAAGGTTTTCTTCCAAAACGCTACAAATCCATCCTTTTTTGTTTTAAAAATGTTGGTTTATGTCTCATAAAAGTAACATGTATGAAATCTATGACATCAGGGACTCTTACTGCAAATGAATCAAATAAATGCACATGATCAGTGTGGTGTTTTTCAACCTCACGTCTGGATCTCATCCAGGCCATAAAAGTGTTACTAGAGTTTAAAGCGTTCATCTTGAAAGATTGAAGACAAACAAACACTATAAATCATTGCCACATTGGATTGCATTTAACATATTATGATTGTTTGAGACGACATATCAGATTTAAGCACAGGATTTATAGCGTGTTGGAAAAAACTCATCTGGCAGTTACATTTTGTAGTACAAAATAACCTTTTTATAGCACTTTTATTAATGCAAAGGCAAAAACATCTCTTGTTAACTTATTTTAAGCTTTGTTTCCTGCTAAAATTAGCAGTCTTGCATACCTTTACCCTACAGTTGATAACATGTACAAATATTTCAGTGGATCTGCTTCGTGTCATTTATGGGAACAAATATTTTAATACTAAATGCTTCATTTTGGTGTGATGTCTGAGACAGAAAAGTGAGATTCTGGATGAAAAAAAAAACAAATTGCTTTTTACTCTCTACCGAAACACTATGTACAATTTACTGGATAGCTGTCATTACTAGATATCTGAGATTATTAGAAAAATGTAAAGCCAGCCAGATTATTTTCAAAGATATAACTTGTGCTTTAATTCTAGTGTACCTGAAGTGTGTGAACTATTTGTGTTGTTGTTGTTTGTAGGTTCACGTGACAAAAAAATCGACACACACACACACACACACACACACACACACACACACACACACACACACACACACACACACACACACACACACACACACACACACACACACACACACACACACACACACACACACACACACACACACACACACACACACACACACACACACACACACACACACACACACACACACACACACACGACATACAGTCACAAATATTGTGTTAATAATTTATACAATATTGAAAAGTGAGGCCTGTCACAATACAGTTCAATATAGTGCATGCATCTGAATTAGAGACCTGAACTAAATTTTGCATTTACGTTGTGTCATAATTTCATCGAATGTCTTTTGTTCACATGAATTTTGCAGTAAGACATTGGAGATATTAAGATATGTGGAATATGACGTGAGACCAATGAAAGACAAGGACTTCGAGAAGTCTGGTTGTGATGTGCTGGAAAACCCAACCTTTTTATTTTCTACATTTTTGTGACTACAGAAATGCTGAAACATTTTAACACTGAAAAAAGCATGGTGACATCATTACTTGCATCTTTTTTTTTCCGTTTTTTTTTTCTTGCTTAGCAAACACAGAAGATGATATTGCACGGCATAGAGAACAGTAGCTAACAGGAAAAAGAAGAAAGGGAAAACAAAACCAAACAGTCCAATAGGTAAGACCTTAAAATAAAGAGCAAGACGCATTACGACCTGAGAGTAATACCTACTGCATTCCCCCACTGAAACAGACACAGCGTACAGAGAAAACAGGCCAAAATAGAAAAAAGCATTGAAACAGAATCAGCTTGGTACAAGATGCATTGTCTGCAATGGAGCAAGCACTAGTTTCGCAAAAGAAATTGTCAGCAAGTTTATTTTTCAGTTTATCAAAACCTTACTCCTTCTTTATAATAATCATCGCTGGAAGTAGTCCCTCTTCGACCTACAAAAAAATAAATAATAAAAAACCCAAACATGATTTTGTTTTCCAGCTGATTGTCTTAGGCGCTCTCAGTATTATACGGCACGCAGAGCCAAGCCTTCTATCAAGTAGGAACTCCTTTTCCACGACAACCAACTGGGATAGGAATTAATGATTAGAGCAATCCCAACATTCACATACATCGAGCTATCTAAGCTAGACACTACGTTAGGGGTGGGGTTAGGGCGGAGCTCAAGGTTTGAAAAGAGAAGGGCGTGTGTTCTGTGCCAACCTGGTGGTGCTCACTAGCTCTCACATGAACAGCTCTGTGTCTTGGCATGGGCTTAGGAGGGGTTCTGGGTAGAGAGGCCCTCGACTCCCGGTAGGATTTGACATGCCGCTCTTAGCTTTCGTAGAACACCATCACTACATTTGACAGGCGTCTCTTGAGTTGGATGCAAGCAACTCTCGGCCATCATCCCTAATGCAACAAATGATTGTACAGCATAGTGAGATGACCAGCTCTGCTGTCGTGGGCTTTGTGTCTAATCCTGCTCGTGTACAGAGATGTTACACTGCTTCGTTCTCTCATTTTGTGGGATCCTCCATCCAAAGCCGACATGCATCCAAACATCCACAAGTCTAAGGTGTGTAATTGTTGTGGCACCAAGAGGAATTACAGTGTGTTCAGATGGGATAAACTGTGTCTCCGAATCTGCCGGAAAAAGGTTTTTTTCAAGTAGCTGTGTGTTTTGATCAACCATTCCATGAGAAATTCTCATATCATAGGATAAGCAGATGACTGATGTGTTTAAAGAATTATGAACACTATTTTAAGCATCGTATGCAATTGAATATGGTCACATACATCAAGATGCTTGGATGCTCCTTTTAATGAAATGCAATCCTGCCTGGTGCCACTCATTGTGCAGAAGGTCCACACAAAACCTTTTACCTGAAGACTTTTACACACACACACACTAACACACACACACACACACACACACACACACACACACACACACACACACACACACACACACACACACACACACACACACACACACACACACACACACACACACACACACACACACACACACACACACACACACACACACACACACACACACACACACACACACACCAAATCCTGTTTTCTTTGCAGATTTATTAGACTTTGCTCATTGTCACTATACACGTTCGCACCAAAATTGGCAGGTATCAGATGGAACTAGACAGCGTCACTACTAACCCCCCAGTGACGTGGTCCCACCCACAGCAGACCTGCTGCATTCAGGCTCCACCCGTCATCTAGGCCCCACCCAGAGTTTGTGCCTGACACCTCAAAGTGAGCAGGACTTTCATCCCCCCCATCTTCAGATTCAGATTGTACCGTGTTGCAGGAAACGCCCCGAAAAGATTGAACTAAGCTCGTCTACATTGTCCCACTATGCCAACTACAGGTTCATATACCCGTGCAGACGGCAAAAGACCTCACATACATCAGTGCTTTTGAAAAATGACACTACTTTCTCTCTGCCCCCCACCCCTTCCCCCCCACACACGTTTTGGTTTGTTTTACAAAATCTTTGGATGTGCAGCAATACCCATAAAATAAGGATTTGGAATACAAAGGACAAATCATTCAGGACATTGAAATAAAAAACAAAGCAAAAAACATCACCCACTGCTTTTTCCATCTGAGCCGCAGCACAGAGAGGTCAGTCCTCTGCGGGCGGATTGTTCAGATCTCTGGCAGTGTTTTTGTACATGGGCCAAAGTGCCAGCTTACATACAAAACAAAGAGGAAGGGAAATTTCTCGATATAGCTACACTTCTGACAGAAGGCTGTAACATAAAAATGAATGTCCATTTTTGTTTCGTTTTTGTTTCGTTTTTTCCAAAAACCTGCTATGTACAAATCTATATTTTCTACAAATACATAAATTAAAACACAGATTAGGCGATACAAAATGCAATTAAATTAACAGAAATCACAACACGCTAGTAGAAGAAAGTGAACGTAGAGACACAGTATCACAGCAATTGGTTTTACCCTGTAAAAAACAATAGTGGTGTCGGAATAACACAGGCCTTTAATAAAAAATAAGCTTCTCTTGTCCTTCCCCCAAACTCGTCTTTGTTGACCAAAACCGAGCACTTTAGCCGAAACACATAAAATAAATACTCATAAAGCTTTTTTTTTTTGAAGAAGAGAAAAAACATCAACGATTACCAAACTAGTTCAGTTCTGCCTTTATCACATAAACTCTCTATACAACAAAAGTGTGAAAACTTATTACTATGAGGTATTCCGATATTGGGAAAGACGTGCACGGCCTAATCGGTGGACGCACCCACAAGTGACGTGGCGAGGGGACGGGGCGAGGGGCTTCGAAGGAAAGAGCTTTGGTACGTCAGCAAAAAAAGCAAGAAAATATCCTTTGGTATGTTTGCATGGTTGCACTGGCAAAAGCACCACGGTGAGAGAGAAGAGATATTCCATTAGGTTTCTTCGTCAGTGGCCCTTCCACAGGCTGAGGTATTCCGAGAGTTAAAAGGTGGGAGGTTAACGGCGGTTTAACACTTTGGTTCAAGCAAGGCACTCGTCCTGTGAGTTTAACACATGTCTGCCGAGGGAGCTGTTACACAAGCCCGGATGAGCAAAAAACAAGAGAGCAAAGGAAAGAAGGAGGGAGGGCTGGAAAACACCATCTATTCATCCACCTTATCATTCATTTAGGCCGTGCAAAGAGAACAAATCTTTGGTATTCTTTGGTATCATTACTTTGATAGAAATCACAAATGGAAACGGACTGAGGTAGCATCTTTGGTTCACACTATAAATATCAGCAGGTCTTAATGTGTTTTTTCGTCTTTTCTACATGAAGAAGCAGCGCTCTTTTATATATGTTCCGATGTCACAATAGTCGTAAAATACCAAATACATGTTAAAGCTAAACCACGCCACAAGAGACAACGAGGCCGGATATCTTATCTGAACGAGTCTCTTGACGCATTACCCTGCTTCAGGATCTTTCTTCCTAGTTGTGAAATGCATAGAACATGCTCCCCTTTCTCTTACTGGTTGCCATGCTTGAAGCATTAGGCCTAGGCTGAGACTTTGGTCCATGAACAAATCTCAGCGAGAACTACCGTGGATGGGAAATGAATGCAGAGAAGTGTGGAATATACGACTTTCTCATATTTTGACTGCTACATGTGTTGTAAGGGATTTCATTGCCATGCAAACTGTGAAATAGATGTCCTGAGGATTTGGC
Source organism: Triplophysa yarkandensis (assembly GCA_033220385.1). Lineage (NCBI taxonomy): Eukaryota > Metazoa > Chordata > Actinopteri > Cypriniformes > Nemacheilidae > Triplophysa > Triplophysa yarkandensis. The sequence goes on along the minus strand of CM065669.1, from coordinate 13,077,580 downwards.
TTGGCTCTGCATTGTGTGGCATTCGATGTCTGGTAGGAACGATGAGGTTTTGAAGAGAGCACACACGGTTAAAGGGTGGTCGAACTGAGCAGCCAAAAAAAAAAAACCGCTTACGGCACCTTTAACGTGCATACACACTCGGGACAAAACGAACAACCTTAACAAATGACATTCTAACGTTTACAGTTTGACCGATGGAAATGAACATGAAATGATGACAGGCGCTGGTTAATGTAACTTTATCTTTGGTTTTTAGCCACTGGCATTGAAATATTTAACATACAGGTTAAAAAGGCAGGTTAAAGCTAGCAAAAAATCTCCCTGAAATAATCACACGAAGAGACGGAGGTTGGGGTGCATACTCACAAAGGCATATCTGACCGGCGATTAAAGGACAAATGGGAGACTTAATCCAATGATTTAGAGGAGATGGGGTCAAAAGTTTGGCCTGATTGAAAAAAAATACACATGTTTCTTTGGTTTGACCATCTGTGATTGAGGAGTCAAGATGGCAAGTGCATATGTATTTTCTTGTTTGTTTGATACTTTTCTAACAAGTAGGAAGAAAGCACAATCCTGAGAGTGACAACCAGGGCAACCCGTGTCAAGATTCTCCATCAGATAACTACACATACGCATCCCTGGCTAGATTTGAGGGCCTGTTGGCATCGAGGGATGTCTACAAACGCACAGGTGAGCGCGTGACGTCACCGACTCGGAAATCAGCAACGTCTGAGACGATATCCAATTGTTGACTAGGAAAAGGTCCTTGAAAGCAATGGGGTTACATTAAAAGAGACGCAGGTTGGGGTTGAGATGAGTACGACCAGTGATTGAAGTGTAACTTCTTTTTTTTTTTTTTGCAGTATGTCAGACACGGACGAACAAAGTCCTAAATGCGAGTCTTTGGTGTTTTCTCTTTGGATATTATAAATATCGGTTTTGTACAAGTTTTAAGGGCAAAATGCTGTCTAAAAACGTCTTTTGTTAAGTGTTCTTTGTTTAAAGCTTTTCCACCGAAGTTTTTTCCTCACGCAGCCGTTACTCCATCATGCTTTGGTACAAGTGCTGGAGGAGGAGTTGGCCGAGTTGGAGCTGCCGTCGTCCAGCCACTTATCGAGGCTCCGCCGACGTGCGTTCATGAAGAAGTTGCTGACGGTAGCGAGCTCCAGGCCCAGCTGCTGAGAGATGGTGATTTGTAACTCTTTGGACGGGCGCTTGTTCTCTTTGAATATTGCATGTAAAGTCCGACGCTGGACATCAGTGAAGACCAATCGGGGCTTTCTTGGAGACGCTCCCCCGCTCGCCTTTTCCATTCTCGAGCTCCTTTCTCTTGCAAGCTGAAACAACAAGGGTTGACATGTAAGAGTCAGACAGATTTGTTCAATCAACATAAAGTGGTGATGAGTCTGAGCTTTTTGCTCCTTAAAATTAAAAGTCGTCATCAAAGCGACCTAAAAACACAGACTTGGAGACATATGGAGATTTTCTGTGATGACAAAAACATGCAACAGATGCCAGGATGTGGTGGCGAGATTTCCTTGGAACGTTATGGAACTGGACCGTGGTGCTTTAAATCCAAACTTAATCACAGTCAATCAGGTTAATCATTTTTTGAGATGCAGTTATATAATAAAACACATTACTACCCCAACAGGAGCTCAAATGTGTCCTGGATGCTGTCAAATGCTTTTCTGGTGTGTGGGGTGACTCTTTTGGACACAAGGGGGCACACAAACCTCTAGAATTGTATCCTGAGACTCCTCATAAAGAACTGATGGCACAGTTACAGTTCACAATCATAAACGTTCACATATTAAAATGATGTCATCATGTCATTAAAATAAGTGTGAAATGTAAAACTTGAATATCCATACTCTGGTGGCATATTTCATTTTTTTTGCATTAGTTATTAAGATTTGGATAACTACAAATCTCTTTATGGTTCACATAAATATTTTTTCTTTTCCTCATAATTAGGAAATGATCGAAATAACCCATTATTATGCATATGTGCACAACATGAATAAGACATCTATGCCCATGGAAGCCCTTTGAACTTTGGGTAAAGATTAACAACATGAAGTCTTTATCAGGTGCCATAAATCAAATGTGTGTAAGTGCACAAGGCCGCAGTGAAGGCAGATTCCCAGAGAAATAACAGCAAACTTCTTATCCTTTAACACAGTTCCCCATCACACATTGGGTTTGTGTGCACATCATTAGACAGGCGCCACACAAGCGCGCACACGAGAGCGCGCACACGAGAGCGCGCACACGAACGCTTATTTCTCAAAGCACAATTATAGGAAAAACACAAAATCGTGAACACAAATATAAATGAACAAAAATTATAATTCGATTCGTTAATTTAAATACACATCAATCCATATTTTTGTCAAGGAATCTTGCTGGATAAAATTGTGTAATATTATAAAATCACAAAAACGCAAAACACGGAATGTTTTACATACAATATCGAATATAAATTTCGTTCGATTCTATTAGATTTGATTTATAATATTATGACAAAATAATAATATAATAATAATAACAATAGAACATTGCTGAAATTGTTTCTTTCGTAATTAAGAAGACGACGCAATATTCGATTCTCCAAATATATAATTAATTGTCTCATCATATGTGTTCTCATTATATACGTTTTACTATATTTTATGCGTATGTAAAATGATGAAAAGTAAGTTTAGTGTAAATGCAGAAGTAAGAGTAGGTGAAATACTGCTGAGTTGCTCTGTCTTACATTACTCAGGAAAAGGAGAAGGGGACGGAATTTGAATAATCGATACACCAATTCTATATTTACCTCTCAGAAGGCCGATCACATACCCTTAGCCACGTGGATTCGATCAATAATATACATCACCTTCACTCATTCCAATATCAGTTTACAGAAGAGGAAAATAAAGTCCCTAAATCAAAGGAAATCGAACAACAACAACCAAAACAGCAGTTCGATGAGAATAATAGTATAATATATTAAATCATATAATAATATAAATATAAGGTATTCATATTGCTTACACGTGCAGAATGCATTTATTTAAATGGAACTGATTTAAAAACGCATGGAAAACGAAATCTTTGCTCATGGAAACAAATATTCTGGTATATTAATATTAAAACAGCAGTTTATATTCGGCACATTTGCAAATTTGCCGTAATTCTAATATTCCACAATTATTAACGTGGATATAGAATAGAGAAACACGTGCAATTGCAAATAATTTAATTATCCAAACTATACATGTTTAAAATATCACATTTGTTCAGTTTTTTTTCCATTGTGATTTATGTCAGTTATTAGTGAGAGAGTGAGAGAGAGAGAGAGAGAGGAGAGAGAGAGAGAGAGAGAGAGAGAGAGAGAGAGAGAGAGACAGACCAGAGAGAGAGACAGAGAGAGAGAGAGAGAGAGAGAGAGAGAGAGAGAGACCAGAGAGAGAGAGAGAGACCAGAGAGAGACCAGAGAGAGACCAGAGAGAGAGAGAGAGAGAGAGAGAGAGAGACAGAGAGAGAGAGAGAGAAGAGAGAGAGAGAGAGAGAGAGGAGAGAGAGACAGAGAGAGAGAGAGAGAGAGAGAGAGAGAGAGAGAGACCAGAGAGAGAGAGAGAGACCAGAGAGAGACCAGAGAGAGACCAGAGAGAGAGAGAGAGAGAGAGAGAGAGAGACAGAGGAGAGAGAGAGAGAGAGAGAGAGAGAGAGAGAGAGAGAGAGAGAGCAGAGAGAGAGAGAGAGAGAGAGAGAGAGAGAGAGAGAGAGAGAGACAGAGAGAGAGAGAGAGAGAGAGAGAGAGAGAGAGAGAGAGAGAGAGAGAGAGACTCTTGTTGAGATGCTCTCACTCCTGGCTTAGAATGGATCACTGATCCCAGATTGATTCTATTCTCACGAGGCAAATTAATGAAGGGCCCTGATCAGTTAATTAAGAAGCCCTTCAGAGCCAACCCAAGATAACCAATAAAGAGAAATACAGAGATCCAACATTAAAAACTCCGAAGACAAATAAAACCCACTGCGACACATTAATGCACACGATTAACACATGAATATCAATCCATGTGTTTTAAAGAAGGGGGGGGGGGGTGATCTCATCCACGAACGAATACCCAATTTAACAGTGGGACGTTGGGTTTATTCCCTTAACAAAGTGAGACAATGGGACATTCTGATGGGTCTACCACATCCAGGCCCACACTCAAGGATTTGCAGATGCAGAACCACAACCCAGAGATGGGACCCGATGAGAAGATGATGCTGAGGATGGAGAAGAGGAGAAGAAGCGTGCATACCTATTGTTCTCTCACCTGCGAGCCTGAGAGCCGACATCCTCTGAAACTCAGGCTCCTGCAGCCACTTCCACATCCTGCGAAAGGTCTCCCGGCCGGACTTCAGCTTGCTCCAGGGTTTCGGGTTCCGGAGGAGATCCGACAGGGTTCCCTGGGAGCGGCACAGCACCCTCTGCGCGAAGATGGCCTGCGGGATGCTGTATCGCTTGAGTTCGGTCGTGATCCTCTGGGCCACTTCTTTGGTGTTGACCTCCTCCATCTGAGCCGAACCGCCGCCGGTGGCGAGCTGCGAGCCGGGCGCGGAGGAGAGGCTCTGCTCCCGAGTGGTGCCCAGCACCTGGCCGTGGCCCTGGGCGCCGAGATGGGCGTGATGGTGATGATGGAGGCCGTTCAGCTGGACCATGCTCGCCGAGGTCGTGCTCATGTGCTGCTCCCCGTGGCGTGCCAGCATCGCGGGGTGGTGTGCCTCGAATCCATTGGGTGTGAGCATCTTCTCGGCGGGCATGGTGGCACCGGGGTGCGCGTACGGCGGCAGACCCTGCTGGGAGTTGTGGAGTCCCGAGCCGGACAGAGGGGACAGGCTCTGCCCCATGCTGGTCACGTCCTTGTGGTACGGAGAGTAGAGGTTGTTCATCGGGGCCAGACCCCGGTCGTCCCTCATCAGGGTGAAGCTCCCGCTGACGTTGCCCGGGATGCGCTGGTGCGGGTGATGGTGGTGATGGTGGTGGTGGTGATGGTGATGCGGGAATTTGTCGGACACGGTGGAGATCGGAGGCAGGGGCTGAAGCGGGGTGAGGGTGGTGTAGGTGCTGCTCATGCTCATCCCGGGGGGAGCCTCGCACGCCATGCTCATGGCCGGGTGTAAGTGGGGGGCGAGCCCGGGGTGCTCGGGGGGCCGGTGATGGTGATAGTCGCCGCTGTCCAGGATGGACGCCATGCCCATGGAGCGGGCATGGGCTGACAGAGCGCCCCGATGGCCCCTGTGATGAGAGCTGTCTCCGGTCATGAGGTCGGCATCATGACTGACTCCGTGCAGGTCGGCAATGTTCTCCATAGACAGCTGTGCGTTCATTATACGTGCGCGCGTGTGGACAAATCATCTGATACAGCGGAGCGGGGTCCACAGGAGTGCGCTCATCGGAACCCAAGTTCTGGAAGTGGGACTTCTTTTTTTTTTTTGGGTCTTTTTTCTTTTAAAGAAAGATGTCGCTTATTTTCCTTCCGACGTTAAGGCCCCCGTCCCTTCAGAAGCGCATGGTGTCAGTGTGCCCGCATCCCTCGCCATCTCTTGCCCTGTCTGCTGTTGTTGCGCTGTCGGCTCAGCGCTGCGGCTGCCCGGCGCTCCCGCGCATGCGCGCCGGCACCGGCACTCTGACGTCACACATTTAGAAAGTCGGACCCCGTTTCTATAGGCGGACGTCCTCGTGGACTTCCCTAAAATGCCAGTGTGTGGAACAAACAACTTCCAGGGTCCGAGAGCATCCTCAACGGATGAAGAAGCACATTCTGCATCTTCAAGACGTGTTTGCATCATTGGGATTTTAACACACACACACGCACGCACGCACGCACGCACGCACGCACACACACACACACACGCACGCACACGCACACGCACACACGCACACACGCACACACGCACACACACACACACACACACACACACACACACACACACACACACACACACACACACACACACACACACACATACACACACACACACACTGGGTTTTAAGAACACACAATTTATTGATTTCAGAAGTTCAGGAGTAGTTGAATGTGAGTTTTTTTGGGGGGGGGGGGGGGGGGGGGGTTGGTCAGGGCACAGCCGGATTGGTAATAGGCAGAGAAAGGCTGGACAGATGTTTCTATTGTTGGGCTATTAAGAGTAACGAACCAAGCCATCAGGGGTAGATGGGCAGAATAATGACACAGACCTTTCACGGGGGCACTTCATTCTGAACCCAAATTAGCACTCCTTTATTTAACAACAAATACAAATATGTACACCTTTACACAGAGCAAACAATAAACGATTTACACGTGTTTGTTTAAAACATGCTTTATCCATCTATACATGTTCACGTTGGCATGGGATTAACAATCAAACAGAAATACAGAACACCATCTATCAGGTTCGATTCGTTGCATTGACTTTTTTGGGGGCAGTCATAAAGACCCCCTCACCCCTGGCACCTCGCAAGAGCCCATATTGTTCGTTTGAACTCGACTCCAAAAAGTCAGTTTCATCCGCAGTCATGCGAGAGAATGAGATAGCCGGACAGTTAGGGCCCCAGAGAGAGCGTCCAAGCCCGGGTGCGGTGACAGCTTGCGCCGGTCGGTCCGGAGGCCCCTGGTCCTGGACCCCTCTCGCGCGCATTGGGGACATGTCAAAGGTGACGCTTGAAGACTCCTGGAGACAACAGCTGCTCTGGAGGAGAGAGATTAACTCTGTCAGACTTTTCCTTGATTCTTGGGGACCAAACACACACGCATCTGCCAGGTCCAGAACAATGCCACCCAGATTAACGAGTTAACAAGAACAGACAAAGAGTTTCATTGCTACAATTACAAGTCAACTCGGATCGAACTGACGCCGGATCAGTCCTCCATAATTAACTATTATAATGTATATCACAGAACACAGTGTCTGATTTATATTCTGTGCTTCTGGGATTAATACAAATAATCCAACACTACACTTCCATGTTCTATGTGGTTATTAACATCCATGGAAAACGCTTTGGAACGCTTTGTTGTTTATTTCAGAATAAACGGAACATGTATATATGTTTCAGGTTCATTATGACGTCATTAATATGATGAGAAGAAGCAAAGCGAGACACATCTGCGCACATTCTCATAGTGGTCGATATTTTTCATTCGCACTCGTGTCTCCGTGACGTGTGTGTGTGTGTGTGTGTGTGTTTGTGTCTGTGTGTGTGTCTTTGTGTGTGTGTGTGTGTGTGTGTGTGTGTTTGTGTGTGTGTGTGTGTGTGTGTGTGTGTCTGTGTGTTTGTGTGTCTGTGTGTTTGTGTGTCTGTGTGTGTGTGTCTGTGTGTGTGTGTGTGTGTGTGTGTGTGTGCGTGCGTGCGTGCGTGCGTGTGTTTGTGTGTCTATGTGTGTGTGTGTGTGTGTGTGTGTGTGTGTGTGTGTGTGTGTGTGTGTGTGTGTGTTTGTGTGTGTGTGTGTGTGTGTGTGTTTGTGTGTGTGTGTGTGTGTGTGTGTTTGTGTGTGTGTGTGTGTGTGTGTGTGTGTGTGTGTGTGTGTGTATCTGTGTGTCTGTGTGTGTATATGTGTGTTTGTGTGTGTGTGTGTGGGGGGGGGATCTCTCTGTTTGGGCCTATAGGCGTCTCTCCTTGCATAATTCTTTAGATGACATTAACTGGTAATATCTGAAAAATCACATGTTATAAAATGTCACCAAAACGTTTATTTCATTTCGACAATAAATGTTATTATGGTAGAATTATGATTTTTCTTTAACAAATACATTTAAAATAATTCTAGAAGGAAAATATGACATCTTATAAATGTTATTATGGTAGAATTATGATTTTTCTCTAACAAATACATTAAAAATAATTCTAGAAGGAGAATATGACATATAAAAAATTATGTAAAAGATGATTGGTTATTTTTATTTTTGGGTCATCTATGATCTGATAAAGATGGACTGAGCAAGCAGTGCCAATGCACAAAATATCGATCACACAAAGTCTCGTTGAACATGTTTTAATGGGGTTGGTGCCACACTCACGAAGAATATTCAATAATTGAAAGACTTGTGAACTTTTCTCATCTCATAAATAAAGTGACTGTATTTTTATATATGGGAGAAAAGCTTTAATGCTGTTTTCTGTTAAATATGAATCAAAGGAAAATCTGTCACTGAATAAACAAACCCAAGCGCCGATCAATACAATGTCAAACATTAACAAGATTATTCCAAATAAACTCCGAACATTCTTGGGATTAAAAACTACATTTCTATGTTCTTGACTTCAATTTAAATACTGCAAACGTTTTCGCATTTATGCGGTTTTGCGTAAAAATTCAGTGTATAATTACATTTTATTTTGATATGTAGAAAAATATGACCTGAATTAAAAATGGTTAAACATTAGATATTGTTCAAATCAAAAAGCGGATTTTTTATATTCTTTTATTTTTGTGTTAATAATAATAATAATAATAATAATAATAATAATAATAATAATAATAATAATAACAACAACAATAATAATAATAATAATAATAATAATAACAATAATAATAATAATTTGTTTGGTGTAAATTACATTTGCTAAACATCGTTTTTGCACAATGATTTCATAATTCTCCACGATTATAATATTCATTTGTATGATTAATAATAATTACACCATTTCAATTCTTTTAGGGACTAAGAAACATTAATACAAACGCATAATAATGTGTCAAAATACAATAAATCGCAATCTACATAAGGAAAATTATTTGTGGAAATAAGGTGATGTTAGAAATATATATGTATGGTTTTTATAATATATATCTATATTAGACTCAGAGTCTCTCAGGGAAGATGATGATTGAAATATGCAACAATCGATTCTGCATCACGTTCACGGATCAATTTCTTTCAATTGAAAGTGGAGTGAAAAAGATAGAATTACAGCAACACTTGGACGGAAATAAAGAACTGAAAGTGGTCACAGATTCGGTCCACGGAACATTTGCAAATCCTTCAAAAGTGCCGAACGAGAATTAAGGAATTATTTAATTCCACACAAATTTTTTTGTTTGATTTCCACGCGGATTAAATCCATAAATCAATGCCCAGCACGTGTGTTCCACTTACAGTCTCCTCCGGGGTGGCATGAATTAAAGCTGATAATTCCATGTCCATGTCTATCGATGACGTGGGCACAGCTTCTGCACACAGTAAATAAACTCAGATCACACAGTTCATTCATGTCTGCAATAAGAGAGAATTATAATAATGCTTATTTTTAAAAGAATGAGAACACACTTAATAAATCCTGTTATATGAGGTCTTGTCTACATCTGGCCTAAAATGTTCTGACTTCTTGAAGACATGTTGAAAAACGTCTTGTGTGTTGTATTAATGTATTTAAAGTTTTAATATTTACATACAATTTATTTCACCATATTCTGTGGCACTGCTAAACAATATATATATATATATATATATATATATATATATATATATATATAGTATAAAATAGAAAAATATACACACATATGAATAGAAGTAATTCTATCTGAGGCATAATTGTGAGGTTTTTTATATATATAATAATAGATCATTTAGCTTACAATGATCACTTGTACAAATATGTGCTTGTAATATCACAGTTTCATAACCTTGCAACATATTTGCAGAACACATTTATTAACATTTATTCACAATGTTACAGAATACAAATATTCTAATGCATGAACGAACTCCTGGCGGTTCCAGCTCGTGTATGCAAATAAACACACGAGTCTTAAGGAAATGATCGTAATTAATAAGAATAACAGGTGACATCGAGTGACCCGACGCGTCAGAGATGCGATTATAATGGGGCGGTGAAACCCGAACCCCTGCACCCCTGCACCCCTGCACCCCTGGCATCTGTAAACCGGGACCCTCTCCCTCTCTCTCGTGTGCCAGGGACACACCCCACCCAACATCGGGCATTCTGTATCTGGTGCATGAGTGAATATACACCCTTACAAAGAATATTTGCTGGAAGTCCAAATATTGGACTGTCGAGTGTGAGAGTTCGGCAAACTTTGCGCAAAATGTACAACACACACACACAGACACACACGGACACACACGGACACACAAACCTTCCCATGCCCACGCGCACTTTCCAAGGAGATTGTTCTTGTATTCCCATCCATTAAATCGTGCACAAATGTGTACCTGTATGTCTTGTTTTCCGCACTTTCCCAAATTCTTCCCCGCAGTGCGTTGCGCATTTTCCGCACCCAAGCGCCGGAGCGTCTCCGTCATCTCCATCATCTCCATCCTCTCATCTTCATCATCTCCATCATCTCCATCCTCTCATCTTCATCATCTCCATCATCTCCATCCTCTCATCTTCATCATCTCCATCATCATCTCCATCATCTCATCTTCATCATCTCCATCATCATCTCCATCCTCTCATCTTCATCATCTCCATCATCTCCATCCTCTCATCTTCATCATCTCCATCATCATCTCCATCATCTCATCTTCATCATCTCCATCATCATCTCCATCATCTCCATCTCCACCATCATCTCCATCCTCTCCATCCTCTCCATCATCTCCACCATCAAACCCAGCATCCGCGGGCAGAACCTGCGCTCCCGTCGGCGAACATCGCGGGTCTCGCGGCTCTTTATTCCGTCTTATGCGTGCATTTACCGATGCGTGTGCATTTGAATAGCCGTGTGAGCAGTTATGGATCGGGAGAGAGCTGAAAGAGAATCAGTATGCAAATGATTTCAGTAACAATCGAAATGTTCGATCAGTGACTCACACACACACACACACACACACACACACACACACACACACACACACACACACACACACACACACACACACACACACACACACACACACACACACACACACACACACACACACACACACACACACATTGTTTCTGGATGTGCAGAATTCACAAACATATTGATAAAAATGTGCACACAATTGAAACCAGTTTGCTTTAAAGCAGATGTTTCAATGAATAAAATACACCATTCCACATAAGATTGAAAGTCTTGATTCACAAAACAAGCTTGGAATAGAATCTACTGCAACACATTTAAAAAGGGGAATTTTTTTAAATGTTTATTTCTACACATGTAGAACAGTGATTATGGAAGCTGATGGTGTTGCATTTGCAGTCTTCTGCCCCATGTAATCAACACCATGTGATCAATTCAGATTTCTCCCACTGTAGTGTTCACCCAGGATTACCAGAGGAAGAGAGTGCTCTTAATATTACACTCCAGCCTAAAAGATTTGCTTGCACTAAAATCAAATAACACATATAGTATTTTAATAAAAAATCCTTGCTAAAACACGCGTGATTTGATCTCATGCCATTATCTTGTACATTCATACACCTGTATCTCTCATCATTCCATTTCATATTTCTGGTTTCGTTCCTCATATCTGTATGATTTTTGCAGCTACGCTTCGGTGTTTAAGGTTCGAGCATCTACCCATGAGGATCACACACACAACCATCCCTAACATTGAACAGGTACATGGATTTGAGCTTCATCTTGGAGTGGCACGCCATCTGCCATTGAGATGGGTTTCACCATGATGGGTCAAGGGTCACTGACTCAGGGTTCAGATGGCAACCGATGGTCACCTCATGAGATCTGGGTGCTGGTTTCAGCTGGTTTGCTTTACAGCGACCGAAACACACACGCTGCACATTTACTCATTCACAATTACAGTTCATGTTGGGAATTCGACTGGAGGATTTGAATGCATGCACAGGCGCACGCATGCAAGGATCTGAATTATTTAGATTTGGGCACGGAGCCGATACCCGTGATGTTCCTGAACCACAATGTGGTTTCCGAGCAGACCAGAGCTCGTTGATGAATCGGGCTTAGAACATGATAATCTTTCATCATTAATATTTAATTAACAGGAGGCAGCAAGGTGCCAGAGCTGTCCAGAGACTTCATTTAGCGGCCATACAGTTGCAGTCACCGGGCCTTGCACTCGGGTTCTCGAAACAGTTGTGTTAACTGATGAAGTTTATTGATGAAACAATTTTCTTTTGAACAATTTAAGCGCAGGAAGGTGACAAACGTTCAAGCCACGTAAATAGACATGATGTGCATGACATTATTTGTGGGGTTCAGTAGCAAGTACGGAGCACCGTTGCACGCCCTCAATGAAAGGAATTAAACAGGTTTCAAAGCTTTGCGACTGCCATTTATAGAAAAGACACAAGCAGCGTATGGATCTGTATCGAGTATAACCTTCATTAGTGAAAGTGATATTTCCCACACTGCTGTGAGCTCTGTGTTGTGTGTGAGTGATGTAATTACACAAACACATATCAGTGCACACAAATTGCCGTCTCTAACAGAGTTATGGGATGAAAAGAAGCTTTAAGCGCTGCAGGTTGAGAAGCCCGTCAAATATCATCTGAGATCTTCATCATCTTCTTCATCCGTTTCTGTAAAGCAATGCAGTAGAACCGTTTCTTAAGATTCTTTACGATGTGAAGAACACTTTCTTGCCACAAAGAGGGTTTTGTTCACCTTTAGGGATGTTTAAGGAGACTAAAAAGTTATTCTATGGCATCGTAAAGAACCTTTAGTTTAAAAGTGTACGTTTGGCACTAAATGACCACATTGGTATCACTGTGTATGTTAATTTGGGCATTTTCCATCTCCTTTGACATGAAATATATTCAATTAAAGATACAGTCACCTCTTTGTAATTCTGAACATATGTTACAAACTGTATTTAAGAGTCTAGTGTGTGTGTTTCTTAAATTTAACTTATCGTTTAGTTTGCTGTTTAGTATAACTTGTGTTCGTGTGATGATCTTTGCAGAACTATGTGCGGTCTACGGTCTTCCCGGAAGGAAAGTCTGTCATATCTCAATAGGGTTTACTCGGTTAAATCAGGGATGTATAAGGAAAAAAGCATTAGACAGGAATGAAATCAAGCCATACATCAAATTACCCTTAAATAAACGTATCTTGCTGTGTCCTTTATTTTTTTTTCCTTATGCTAAAAATGAAGAAGGAAACACACCGGTGTACATCCAAACGTTGCTGACGTACTTAATAACTTGAAGAGAATGTATTTTTCTAAAAAGTGGTCCATCCTCCTTTTCTTCGTCTCTCAGAGCAAAGCTGTAGGCACTTGGACAACACAGAGAATTCCTGTGGGCCAGGAGTTGTCCAGAACATCACCTATTCAAATAATTACCCGCAAGGCCCCAAAGATAAATGACCACTCGGCTGCTTGCAGCATGCGGAAACTTTACTGCTGAGAAAACAAGATGCTGATGGATCTGTCATCGACAACACACGTCCCCGAATTTATGTGAATGTTGTGCCCTGCCCACAGGTGTCTCTGAGCAAACGCTGCTATCACACTTCTCACTCTGGCCCATTGTTCGAGAAATCTGTGTGTTGGTTAAAGCATTACTAAAACCACTAGTGACAGATAATCACTAATGGGGACTGCAGGAAGCAAACTTTCCCACTCTCACAGAGAGGACAATCTTTTTTATGAGCTTTACGATCAGCAAAAATAATAGTTTAAATATCATAATTAAATCAGTTCATATTCTGAGATACTTGTGGGATAGGATTGTATATGTGACAATCAGAAGAAGCATTCTACCTAGTTAACATTAAAGAGATGACTTTGTAGGTAGCTTTATAACATAAAAAGGGATATTTTGAAGAATGCTGGTAACAACTCCATGAATTAATTTTCATTGTATGGACACAAAACTGTCACATTTTTCAAAATACCTGATTTTTTACAGCAAATCTTATTTTTGGGTGAACCATCCCTTTAAGATTCTTCGATACAGATTTGGCACTATATTACTCCAAATGTTACTGTTATGCTGGATTTTTGGATGTAAACACATGAATAAATAGAAGAACAATGCATGAAGAATACGATGAGGAGTAAGTATACCGTCCAGCATCGCTTTAAGACAGAGAGATGTTTGTCCCTCAATGAGACTGAAGCACACATACACAGATTGTGCGTCTATGCGCCGAAGAGATGTTATTTTCCCCAGAAGGGATGATAAAGTCGATCAATACACACCGACCGGTTTGCAGGCATTCAGCTTACAGTGTTGAAATATCATGGTGGACCATCGTGCCTGGATCAGCTCCACCACGGGCAACGGAGATCTTTCAGAAAGAGGTCCGTGCAACCTTCAGAATGAAAAAAACAACACAAACTGAACATTTGAGTAAAATAAATAAATTGCACATAGCAACCTAGGTTCAAAATCAAAGCTGTTAACCAATGAGCAATAAGATTTACTTGAATGGTTGTTATAGTAATAATAAAGAGTAGGATCAGAGGTGTGTTTTGCAGGTTTCTGATCTTAGCCGGTCTCACACTGCCGTCTGCTCAGAACATTCGATACCATTTGATATGCAACATATCCGTTCAGGTAATTGAATTTAGAGAAATATGCTTTTTGAGAGAAATATGTTTGACGGTAAATGAAACAGGCCAGTCAGCTTGTTATGGGTGGGTGTGTTGGGTGTGTAGTAGTATGTGGTACATTTTGTCTATTCAAACACCGCTATACATTTGGCATATTGGTTTTGTCTATTTGAATATTAGATACGATGAGGACGGATAGGAATAGTATATGGATTGGTAGAATAAAGTTTGAATGGATTTAAAGATATGTTTTGGGCTAAATTAGAAACCCAAGAAATCGAGAATATTTGCATTTAGAGCATTAGATCGTTCAAATTTGAAATCTCTCCCTTTAATGTTAATTGTATGCTAAGCATAACACGTATGCTCGGTAGAAATATAACATAATATTGTACGCCTAAATTTGCTCGTTTCCCCAATACTATAAACTCGCAGTAGTACCAAGTTAATTCTTACTGAAGCGTTGTAAAACACTGAAAGAAAAAGCAGTTAAGTACTGTAGATTTACAGTTAGATGTTGTATAGGTAACTGTAAAATAACTGGGAGAGTAATACAGTTATTAACCTGAAATATACCACTTTTCACGCACATTTTTTTAACAATGCAAACAATATGTCCAATCCATACTTGGAAATTACATGTATGCATCAAGCAAGATAACCCGGATGAATAAAGCAGCACAATTCAAGTAGACTTAGAATAGTTTTAAAAGGTTTGAAAGTTTCTGGATTGGAAATAGTTTCATGACCGGCATTATATTTAAATACATTGTAAATGAAGGCCTGACAAGATGGGAAAAGATCTCCATCTGCAGAGAAGGTTATATTAATCATTAGAATGACCAACCTGTGGCATTTTTACCAACCAATTTGTTTGGCGCAGCATCAGTCATTGTAGCCCTTATGCAACTGCACCAAAAACAACAGATAAATCTCCAACAAAAACTCTATGTGATCCCCTGTGAATATCTATCATGATGCCACGGCCAATAAAAAGGCAAAACACAGGCCGAAATGCTGAGCGGGTGGAAGTGACCGATCTATTTCCTGCCATCCCTGTGGTGCTCTGTCTTCCTGCCAACAAAGCGCTGTCTTCCGATTACACGATTTCACATTTACGAAACTATCAGCACCCAAGAACCACATCTAGAAACATTTAGATACACATAAGGATCTACAATGTTAATTGAATCTTGGAATGAGGTGCTCCATGCATTTTACACATAGGACTATGGGTATGGGTTTATGTATTAGGGGTGTCTAAAATGGCATGTATTGAAATTCAAAGGGCACTTGGGAGTCAAAACCATTATGGCTAGCATATTGAAGGGTCGTTCCAAACTGAAGTGCTCAAACTGGCCACTTCAAATGGCCCTTTGGAATAAAGGATTTCAACGGGTACAACGAAGGGACATGCAGCGCTCCCTTGATTCTTTGCTTAGCCACGGTGCCTCCTTATTGAATCGGCACCATGATTCAGACGACACGACGGGCTTAGATCAAAATCCTCAGAATGGCACTTCAAGAAAGAGGGTAAATACTGTATTTCCAAGGGATTAGGGCCTAGGGATGATCATTCGTTTTTATTTATAAATCAAACAACTTTATTGTAACCTTACCTTATCTTCTAAAATTATAGGGCAGTTTTTGCTTAAAAGAATGGTATGTAAGTTTCTTACCCAGTCCTTTGTCTTGCATTGATACTTAACATCAACTCTCTTTTTTGTTGGTTGAATAGTATGAAATCTGTTTAGAACATTGAATCATATCATACTTATTATTACCAATGTTACCTTCATTGTAATCTCATTGTCAGATTTTTGACATTTGTGATATTTTGACCATGTTTTACATCGTCTTTGTGTATCTAGGAGCACGCACATGAAACATGCTTATATTAATCATCTAAAGCCTCATGTACAAAGAGGATTCAGAAGCAAGTTCCCTCACTGTCATCTCAAAAGCGATATGGCCTTATCAATGTTGCGTGATGTTGCGATCAGGGTTGTGACCTCCATGACCTCCTCTCAGAACTAGCTGAGTGTTGACTTTTCCTGTTCCTCAGCTTTGGCCGTGGGAAAACTCACAACTCACTTAGTGCTTGTGTGGACACACGTTCAAGAGGTTTTAGTTATTAAATAACAGGGAAGCTTCAACTATGTTCCAACATTCCATAGATAACGAAAAGATATTTGGGGTTCCTGGCAATTATTTCCGTCTTGGAAATATATGTTGATTCTCTTGATATAGCTAGTGCAGCACATTGTTCTTTGAAAGTTTATGGGAGTTGCTCAACAAAAACACACAATTTTGTCATTATTTTACAATTGTGACTCATAAAAATCATGTGCTGATGTGAATGTTTTACTGTCCACAATTGCTGTAAATGCATTGATACCATCTTTTAAATTCATAATTAGCATTGTTCAAAAAGCACTTGAATGCCAAGTCAATGATATTGTGTAACACTTATTTTGTAATTTTGTTGTCATGGTACAAGCAAAACTATTAAATCATTTTAATACTATGATACGAACTTAATATGTAAATAAGGCTAAATAAACAAAGCAAAGCAACAACACAAACTTCTTAAATTAAACACAAATTTAAGGAACCCAGACAAAGCAACAAGTATCGGCAACTCTAAAACATTATTTTTATGTTTCATTATCTGTTTAGAAATTTGATTCTCAACACTTTCAACTAGTAGGACAAGGTTTTTCTTGCCGTAAAGTTGTAAAACCCAGATAGGAAATAGCAGTCAAGTACTGTAAATTTACACTTGGAAATTACTGTAAGATAATTGTGGAAGTGTTGCAAGTATTATGCTGGGATACACGGTTATTTCACACAAAAATTGTAACAGTGCAGAGCAAAATTAAATTTCTTATTATCTTTTCTTTATTCTTTATTTTTGTACATTTATTAGAAATATTTCTTTCTAGCTATTATATTCAGTATTTGAATGTTATTTAATCGTATTTCATCAAATGCTTCTCGAGAGGATATAAGATTTTAATGGTCTCATTCTCAAAGTTCTTTAGTTGTGAATCAGTAATCTTCCAGTTGTTAGTGTGATAACATACGATGATCTGTTCTATTTGGACAAAGTCAGAATGAGCCAAAGGAAGTGAGAACTGGAGTAAGAACTCTAGACTGAGTTAAAATCAGCATCAGCAAACAAGCACGGCTCTTTAACTTATTAAAATGATCACAAAGTCTCCCGTTTGCTGTTCTTCAAACTCCATCTCTGATAGCAGACAATCAACTCCATCAGTCTATCAGTTTTCAGATCAGATAAGTTCACCTTTAATGACATGGCAAGGTTCGTCAGATGGTGGAACCACAAAAACACTTAAAGCGATTTAATTTCAAATC
This sequence comes from Triplophysa yarkandensis, assembly GCA_033220385.1. NCBI lineage: Eukaryota > Metazoa > Chordata > Actinopteri > Cypriniformes > Nemacheilidae > Triplophysa > Triplophysa yarkandensis. The sequence continues at coordinate 13,059,721 of CM065669.1, read as the reverse complement.
TGTATGACGTTCTTTCTTTTACAGAGCACAATAGAAAATATGTCGAATAAGTCAATATATGTTTGCCAACGTTCTTCAAAATTAGAAGAAACTCACACAAGTTTGACATCACAATAGGGAGAGTAAATGATGACATCGTTTTAATGTTGATAATACAATCAACACGTTTAAAGACTCCATCATTTGCTGATGAAACTTTTACTTATTTTATGGTCTAAGTTCTCATCGATACAAAAATGTGATTTAAATGTTTCTATGGTCAAGTGTTTCGGGTTGCCTGTGTTCAGCGCAGGTGGGAAAGGGTATCTTCAAGACAAATGTACAGGTTTTACTACATGGAGACACTATTTGACAGTTATTTATTCCAACCCACAAGTTATTATAATGACAATTTTTCATTAAAATACCAAGAGAATATTACAATAAAAATATGTATTTAAATCAGTCGTGGTTAGAGAGTTGGACTTGTAAGCAGAAGGTTGCGGGTCTATACCCAGGGCCAGCAGACAATAACTGAAGTGTCCTTGAGCAAGACATCTTACCCCCGTTTGCTCTGCAGTGATAATTGATTACTGCATAAAACTGTCACTTTGGATAATTTTAATGTAAATTTAATATTCACACAGTAAAAATGAGAACCATTAAGCGAGAGAATAAGAGACACGTTAAGAAATATAAGACATTTTATATAAGAATGCGAGTGTCTGAAAACAGGCTTGAATGAAAACAAATCAGGTGTATATAACTGACTCTTTCTGCTCCTTACGGAGTGAAATTAAATCACGGCGGTACGGCTCAGAGACCCTGAAGAGCTGCGATGCAGTAATCTGCCGCATTTACAGCAGGCCACAGAAAAATGATAAGATATTATTCTCAATCAGAAAATGAGAGAAGCAAAAAAAAGAGTGATATCTCTACTGTGAGACGCAGGAGATGAGAGACCTTCTGATTTAAAACATCAGTGGACACAAAATGACCTCTCATTACACACAGAAGAGCCCATTCTAGCACTCACTGCAATATTAGAAAGACTGAAACTGTTCTTCAAATGACATTTATATTTATGAAAAACATAATATCGGGTGTGTAGTATCGTGGTATTACCGTCTGTGTGTGTGTGTGTGCCTATATATTTGTGTGCAAGTGTGTGCTTGTGGGAGATAAAGCAACTTGCCCTGATGATAGCATCTTTAAGATGGACATCTGGTCACCCTGCTGCCTGATGACCTCTGGGGTCAAGGTCACTGACCAGACCGTAAGACCAGAATGGACACACAAACTGACCATGAACAGATGTAGAGTGCTTTCAGATTTGAACTGAAAGCATCGATAATTTTAAACAATGAAATGAATTGCCGTACGCAATAATAATACAGTTATGATAGCTTTATAATGCATGTAAAATACCACAGGAAGGTTTACATAATACAAATTACAAGCAGTGTTTTTTTACATCAAACCATTCAACATTCTGTGAAAAAACTATTTCAATATATTTATATAGAAAGATTATGGCTATGTAAAAAATAAATCTTGCTGAAATGAAACGTTAATGGATTTATCTCAGAATTAGATCTTGAGACCTGATTTTTTTACAGACACACAAAAAGAGTTAAATAGTTAATTTACTTAAACAATAAATGGTAAAACATTTTTAATATGCATTACAATTAATATAACATGGCAGTTTGGTTGTTTTGACTTCATAAAATCTTTTAAATATGCTAAATATCATTTAGTTACATTTATGATAAAAAGCTGCTAGTCGTTTTTTTTGTAAAAAAACACTACAAAGAAAAATGTTTGGAATGGAAAAAATTATCGTCTCATATTAAAAAACAATTTTTTTCCAAATAATTCTCAATTTCAATGATAAGGTGTTTGTCTGTGTTATGTGCATAATGCAGAAAGTCTTTGCTCATGTTGATTGGAGCGTTCCGGTTGGTAATGGCAATGATGACAATGATGATTGTCAAAGACGTACAAGGTGTGAAATAAAGGAAATATAAAACATCTTATGTATATGCTGAGCACTGTTTTCACCTGCTTGTTTTCGGAGGAATTCAGTAAATCTATAAACATTAAAATGTCGGCACAACAATGTCACGTGCCAAAACTTTCAATATGAGAAAATAGGATCCAGCATGAAACCTTTTTGGTTATTTCCTTTAGGATAAAGACATGGATGTATAATAAATATGATTATAGGTTGCCAGAAATTCATAGTTTAGTGCTTCATTTTGAATAAACGTAAACAACTAATAAACGTAACACAGGACATTTGGAACAAAGAGGAAGATGGAGGACAGCGTGTGTCATGTGTGCATGGAGCGTGTGTGTCAGAGAGACCTTAGAAATTATAACTATTGATTTCTATCCTTGAAACGTGGAAATGTTACCAGATGGCTTCAGGACGATCGCGGCACAAACCCACCGTGTGCTTATAGGCTGGTAAAGGCACAATTTATTAAATGAATCCAAATTCTTCAATATAACAAGGAGTGTTCATCAGATTTTAACAATCTACCCCATGACAACATAAACAGTGAATAGTTTTTATTGTTGATCATAGAAATGTGATGTGATGGGCTCTCTCTGTGAGCTGCCAGTCAAATGTCTGGGAGGTTTCCGCGCCGCTTTGCCATGTGCCAAGTCCTCCACTCGCAGTATAGAAATTACAGCAACAATTCAATAAAAATTAAGTCTGCAAACTGGAGTCTGCGTATGAATTACATCGAGACACGATCTGGCAACTTGGAATCCCTCCCGTGTGGTTGGAGGCGCTATTGATTTCAATGCTTACATGATTTCAATATTGATAAGAAGAGACTAAATTCGGTTGAGTGCGGAGAGATATTAAAGCATTTGGCGGGGAATGTATTATTTATGGACGATGTGCGTGTGAAATGGTTTTGCAATAAAGGTGAAATGATATTTGTGAATCTATCGAATCATCACATTTATTAGTCGTGTGATATCAAATTTCGTCAGCTTTTAACCTTAAAAATCACGTGTTCGCATTATTACAGTTGTGTATATATGTTTAATACAATTCTTCAGTCTTTAGGAAGAATAGGTCAGGGAGAATTCTATGTGACTAAAGGCTGTGGATCTGTTGTTATGTTCTTTAAACCAATTTGAGATGATCTGAGATTTGTGACGTGGTCGTGCTGAAAGAAGCTATTAGATGATAGGTACACTGAGGCCTTAAAGGGATGGAGATGGCAACTAAACTCAGGAGCCTATGTTTAATCCATCCTTAGTTGGTACTTAGAGGTGCCAGGAAGATTTTACTCAAACATCACCCTTGACACAACACAAGATGTATCAATGTTCGTCATTTAAAACCTGAACGACCTTCTTTCGGCAAAAAGTTATTTTGAAGATTGTTGGTCATCAAAAGCCGTTGGACAACCCATTGGGACCAAAGCCTAACAGCATTTTCAAACTATCTTCTAATGCGATCTGCACGAGAAAGAAAGTCACGCAGGTTTGATATGTCAGAAGCAAAAGAAAATTATGGCAGAATTGGTACTTTGGGGTAACCTATCCCATAAAGAACGCACAAAGTCTGGTCAAGTTGTATGAGTTATGTGATATACAGAGATGAGGTATTTCATATTTTTCAGGCGTGCGTTGTTCTGTCATGCTCGTATGAAGTGCACTGGCCGTCCGAGGCGATTGTGGCGTGACTTAGTCCTGCATCACCGGACCTTGAGCTGAGAGATTGTGATTAACAATTCTATTGTAGCTTCGGCGCAACATATATGAGAGATTCGGCTCGCCCTCCCCCTCTGTTGTCAAAGAACAGTTTTCTTTGTTTCCATAGAGCCATGATTCTGTCAAAATCCCAGCGAGAGAAGGAAAGGGAGGAAAAATCAATCGCTCTCCACACAACACTGTGTGCCTCCAGCCAGAAAGAGAGAGAAGAGGGGGGGGGGCAAAAAGAAAAAAGGAAAGAAAGACAGGGATATGGAAACATTTTACTGTTCACCCCTTACAAAATAACATCCATGAGCATGTGAGTGTGAGAGTTTTGCGTTGACAGAAAGAATGATCCATGGCATCACTTCACCTGTCTAAATCATTGTGTCTGCCCAGAGGCCAGAATCACACTTTACTGGACACACCGTCTTCTGGTGTGTCTTCTAAAACTATCTGAACTACCTGCCCGTCTATGATCGTTCATCACGCAGTCGAGGTCGTTTTTAGATAGTCCCAGTTTGTGAAGATTCGCAAGTTGCGGATTTTTAGAAGTCCCAAATGAGCCCTAACCCTAATGCTGTTATCCTGGTAGGAGCAAATGCGAATCTTGTGTTACAGAACAAGGTTTATCATCAGACCACACCACCCTGTTCTGCTTCAGTTGTATATGTGCGAGGCTGTTTAACCTTCAGGCCAGCTGGGTTCTCATTTGCCACACCGTGGTTTATCCCATGAGGCCTTTCTGGACAGCTTATCCAATCAGCTTCATCCAGGAGCGGGAAGAATAGAGCAGCCTTGTAATGTCATCTCAGTGTTTGTGAAGGTGGATTTGTAAAATACTTTTCAGATTGCCATGTTTGGCATTGATTGAAATAGTGGATAGAAGATAAGAATTGATGGGGAAAAACATCTGAAAATTCTGGGCGGTTAAATAGGGACTCTCTACGGATAGCGCAGGTACGTCTCCAATGTGTCTACTGGAAAGAAGGAAGTCAAAAAAAACATCTGCTGTTTAAAAAACTCTTGCAAAGACGTTCTATTCTATTCTATTCCATTCTATTCTATTCTATTCTATTCTATTCTATTCTATTCTATTCTATTCTATTCTATTCTATTCCATTCCATTCCATTCCATTCTATTCTATTCTATTCTATTCTATTCTATTCCATTCCATTCCATTCCATTCCATTCCATTCCATTCCATTCCATTCTATTCTATTCTATTCTATTCTATTCTTTTGTATCTTTATATAAAAGAATAGAATTATATCAAATCTATGCCTTGCTAGACTGGATGTACGGCATACTTGGGTGTTTAAAACCATAATTAGGTGAATAAGATTGCCCAACAACGGGTTGAAGCAATCCACCCAGATTCAGTTCAACAATTAATGTGAGCCATCTTTAAACTCGCATGGATCACATGAACATCATAGCTCGATGATCCAAAACACATGAAATGTATTTCACATTTGTGGATGTCTTCTATCTAAGCTGTGATATCAAGGATGTCCACTCACCATTAAAACATCTCCGCGTATGGACGAAAAAAGGGCAACGTCATTCAAAAACCCGTAGTTCAGTCAGACTGTGAAAAACATAAAAAAGGTCGTGCCCCGAAAACCCACGGAACTTTTTTTCAATTTCCTGCCAAATTTGTTTTGTACATCTCTGAAGGGCTTTGTCACGGGGCTCAAAGCAACGTTTTGTTGTCCCCCAAACTACTAGTGGCTCAGTGCACAAATACTTCATAGTCTGAATGCTGACGAAAAACTCTTTCGCAACTTCGACACTACATCACAGGCCCCGTTGTTGGTGAACAAATTCACACGTTCAATAAAACAGCTCTAATGATAAAAGCAAACAGGTACAGCGGCCTTAAAGGCATGTGAAGAGCGCTCTTCTATCCGGCCCTCTTCATCTCAGTCTGCTAAGAGCCATTAGGTCTCTTATCTCTGCTTCTTGCCTCTTAAAACACTCTTCTGTCTGTTTCGTGGTCTCTTTCAGTCTCTCTCCACACTTCTCTCCATCCTCTGGCCTCTCCAAGCGCTCCTTCAGGCTTTTAAGACGAATCTCCATCCTTCTCCAAGGCCTCGGAGTCAATGCAGCAGAAATCCAGTGGTACAAAAAGAAGAAAACCCAAGACGGACCCTTTTCTCCGCATACTTCTGAAGGGCCCTTCAGTGCACGACACAGACATAATGTGAGAGCGAGCATTAAGAAAGTCTCTTTCATTAAAGGAGAAAGATTCAGACGTAGGGATGAGAGGAAAATGGCCTTTTATGTTTCCATACATCCGTGTTCTTTTCTTGAAGACCAGGAATCCTTCATGTTTTGGAGAGGATGATGGTGCATGACATTTCCTGTCGGAGATCTGAACTCTCCAACATAAAGAACAAGAAACATGGGTAGAGTGTCTTAATGAGAGCAAGAATCAATATTTATTTCACTTCTCTTCAATGACGAAACTCAATCCTTTTTTAGGTATAGCTATGCATGCCCCGAGGAAAGAGCGACTCTGGTGCTCAGAGGTAGCTCAAACACAGCCGTTATGCTTATCTCAAAATTCATTCAATATCAAATAAAGTCGTTGAAATACTTTACATTTGAAAACGTATAAATACTATAAATATATATATATATATATATATATCACAATATATGATATATGTATATAGACATATAGCATATACATTTCTCACACATATTAAGTTTTTATATTTTCCAAATATGTTTGAAATAAAATTCTTACGTTGAGTCTGTTATCTAAAAGGTTTATACAATTCAACATGTACATTTACAAATGAAAATTGTTCTTATTAAGAGTGACGACGTCTAAACATTAAATGTAAAATATCACAGAAAAGTGAGGGTGTAAAATATATTCTCTATGTATAAAGAAAAAAAGAAATAGACAGAACTTTTTCTTTGTATCAAATGCCAATACTCATCTCTCTGTCTCTCTTTTTTTCTCTCTCTCTCTCCCTCTCTCTCTCGCTCTCTCTCTCTCTCTCTCTCTCTCTCTCTCTCTCTCTCTCTTTCTCCATTTTTCATCTCTTTCGATCATAGCGGTTGGCTCTTATTGCATCAGTGTTATAAATTCGGGTTTTGCTCATTGATCAGAAATGGCCCCTGCAAATAAAATTTCAAACGTAAAAGCTAATGCACAAAAAGCTTAAAAATCAATTTTTATCCCACTAAAGCCATCCCATATTGCAAGAAAACAGACAGAATCAAAGGTAATATATACATTTTCCTGTGGAATCATTACTTTTTCCTTTCCTGTAACTGAGTTCAAAAGAACATAAAACACATACTTTTTGGTAAGATTGCGATTAGACTTTGTTTGAAGTTGGTGTTGTGGAGAGACTATTAGATTTGCCATGCTGGAAGCATTAAGGTAAATGTCTGAAGGGAACTAGAGACGTCACATTAAAAAGCAATTAGAGTTGAACGGACACATTACGGCATGATGTCATCTCAAAAACTCTAGAAACACTCTAGGTTTTTTTGGGACGAGACGAGCACCTCACACCTCCGAACGCCGCTGGGTCTCTGTGGATGGGGCTGGGCTTCCTGTCTGGATGCCCGCATTACTGTGAGAAAGCTGTGAATCTGATGGGAACTGAAGAAAACGTTGCCACCCCACGCCTGAACGAGCCGAACAAACTTCTGCATGCTTCTGAGAAAGGTGCTTTCCCCCTGAAGATCACGGCACCTTAACCGCAGTGCCAGGAGCTTCCCATAATTCCTATTAACACCCCCATGTGCCAAAGAAGTTCACTTATCATGACCTGTCAAATTTTCGCTGTTTCTTTATCCTCAGTTGATGTGCAGTGTTGTCTCGAACGCTTCCTTGAAACAACAAAGAATGTCAAAAAATACAAAATGTCGGTGTCAGAAACTTTTAATAGGGCAACTCACAAACAAGGCCCAATTTTTTCCTTTTTCACATGCCAATGATGTTAAACAAATAAGTGAGCATTTCATTTTTGCTTTTCATTTTATCATGAGAAAAATGATCAAGAACATCCTGCCAAATACCAGAATAAATGTCCAGAGGTCTACATTCATTTTACAACACAGAAACTTCTGTAAAATGTTCCCTCGGATATTCTTTTTCCCTACATATATGCTGAAATTCTCAAGAAAATGAAATAACATGCAATCACACTCATCATGTAAAAAGATCACATTATAAAAGAAAGTAAAGTGAGTAAGATTTCAGTCCAGGCGTCTTGAGATATCCGAGCTGTCTCAGAGTGAATATGAGCAGTGGAGTAAAGCGTCTCGGAGTGTGTAAGGGAGTTTAGAGGCGTCGCTCGGAGAGAGAATGGTTACACCAAAACCCCCGTGTCGTGTTTTTTATCGATCCATCACTCTTGCAGTCAGCAAGACCAGAGGTGGCCACAGTTCTGTCCTCATGATCCAATTTTCTGGACCCACAGACGCCTCCTCTCAGACATGTGTGTATGAATGCATGTATATAAACAGTAATCCAGGTAAAGAATTCAAACCGGCAGACCAGTATGGATCACGCTGTTCACAATATATCACGGCACAGAAGATGATGTTTGCATATATCAACTTTCTGCAAAAAGCACTCTTAAAGCTGGGTTTAATTTTACTAAGCATGAAGTCAAAAAACGAAAAAGAAAATCGTCGGGTTACAAATTGGTTACACATTTTTTTACTCTAAAGAGCATTTTTACATTCAATCTTCTATTTGTGAATGTTAATGTATCTTTATGGAATTTTTCAATTGCATTATTCAGTGTCATCACTTTTAAATAATAAGGACATCCGCCATTTAAATTAAAGTAATAATTAAAATGTACTTTTTTAATCACAATATTTTAAAATGCTGGCTTATTTTTAATCTTACGCTGGGTCAAAATGGAAACAAACAACATTATTTAAAACCCGCTAACTGAATTTGATTATATATATATATATATATATATATATATATATATATATATATATATATTTAAATGTCATGAAGCTTTATAATGAACCTTTATTTCTCCATTTATTCTTCACTGTTAGCTGTGGAGAAGTTGATTAATTTTTTGTGGTTTTATTACCTTTTATAGATAAATGTAAATACTTTTTTTTTTCATACAGTTTTAAATGTTTGTATATTGCATTATAAAGTAACATGCAAAAGTCCGGATTTTCACCCCGGTAGAGGTTTTTAAGTCAGTTATTTATATTATTATGATTAGTGTGCCATTAGAAAATATGAGTTTACATTTCTAAACATTATTTTGATCTTTTTTTTAATCCAGATAGATTTTGTGTAACAATAGCACGAACAAAACACAGAGATCTATTGTCATCATCTATTTAATCTATTATTACATAACAAAGAGAGAGAAAATGAAACAGACAAAATATGTAAGACCTCTTCTTATGTCTTAAGGATGCTTTAAGAAACCTTCCTAAAAAAATATGTTCTGCATAGTAAAATTCTCACTGGATTATTACAAATAAAGCCAAATAAATCATGTCAAATCCTATTTTGCAAACCCTGACACAAACCAATAAACGAATGAAAGTACCCGACGTGCCCAAGACTTTGGCACAGTACTGTACATTAACATTCCATTTCAACAAAATATTTGACACACCCAAGTTTCACTAAAAACAAAGCATGCTTTAGTCGTATCCTCTGTCTTTTGAGCTACAAATGTAACAAACCTACGGCACAAGTTCTGATCCTGTAGTCTCCTCTCAAGACTACAGACCAGAAGTCTCAGAGCCAAGTGAAACCAGTTTAATGAAACTAAACCTTACGAAACTCAATGACAGAAAGCAGGAGGAAATGCGACTGGGAGAGACGGAGAGAAAGATAGAGTGGGAGGGAGGAGTGGAGCGAGAGGTGGTGATCTCTCCTGGCAAATTGGGCTCCTGCTTGGTCTAATTCCAGCCCAGGCCTGTTCTGCTCCCTCAGCTTGAGATGAGAAGAGAAAAATCTATGCAGCCGGGCAGCCAGAGCACATCGAGTCTGCGCTGGTTGGCTTCCACGGACCGACAGCGATCAATAAATCAATAGGAGCCGTTGGTTGGTTGCGGGGTGAGGAGAGAGGCGGGCTGCAGATACGCGGACAGAGGGATGGCAGTCAGATGAGGGGTCGGAGGTCAACCTCGCGTTCAGTACACAGAGAGAGCGTGCCTTATGATGAAGTGAGCATGGACGGGGAGATGTCGAGCGCTTCTTCATTGTTTTCAGTTCCGTAGGTTCATGTTGTCCCTTGAACGGTGCATATCTCTCCGACAACGTTGGCAGGAGAGGGAATTAATATGCAGAGAATTAAAGAATGGTAGTGAAAGATCACAAATTCTTCAATTCATCACATTAACCGAACGATTCTCTGTCTTGGTTTTTTTATCCGGCCATTTCTCTGTGTCCCTGGCTGTAGGGCTGGTAGTGGTGTGTTTTACCCCCGCTGCGCTCTGCGTCCATCCATTGAGTCAGGGGCTCGACGGGGCCGCTCAGGCGGCGTCCTGCTCTCTGAACGCCTCCCCCTGCAGCTGCATCGATTCTTGCGCTCTGGACTCCTCAGCCTGCCGCTGCGCGCTCTGTCTGTCTGTCTCTGTCTCTCTTTCTGCTGAGGAGGCAGATACATTAGCTCAGGGGTCTGATGTTTCTCAAGGCCTTCCCTTTGTTACACTGCAACCCTGCAGCTGGAACGTTACACCTATAGAGTCTTAGTATGGCGCTATAGAAAGATGCATACAAATAATACATAAGTGCAGATTTAATGTAAATGAAAATGATGTATGACAGAAGACTATTTTCACAAAATGGCTCGCACTGAATTACAAATGACTGTTTTGTTACCAATTATTGAATCCCGAGGGACTCCACCAATCCATTTCTCTGGCAATCTCCTGGGTATCGTTGAAAATGCAGCTAAGCTGAAGGCCAACGGCAAGTAAGAAAGTAAGCTACTTACATTTAACCTCCAGAATACATTAATTTAGTCCCGTGAAGGGACACCTACAGATAAAAAAATGTTTTCAATGTTTAGCATTTAAAAGGACATAAAGTAACACATGGACAGAGAGAGTCTAACGGTTGGACATAATAAGCAATAACATTTGAATAACTTCAAATTTCATGTGGTCCTTCTAAATTTTTTTTAACAACATTATGTTTATATACACTAATATTATCTCATATCTACATTTTCCCTAAATGTATTATGTAAGTTCGAATGTTCCCAAGTTGATTCATATACAGACTTTTATAATGTTGCTTTGTTTCAAAGCAGCTTTGCATGAAAATAAATCACATAAAAAATAGAAAATGAACACATTTCGAAAGGTTTTTTTTCCATGTTTATCCGTCTTTCTTCAAGAGGTCCTGTAAATGTTTCTCGGCCTGCAGGATTTACAGACCACACGCCCCTGTGGCTCCGAGAGCATACATTTATCTAAGAAGTTTGCTCCGACGATCCGAGTATCGAAAAACACCTGCTGCGTTTCCCTTGCCTAATTTATTTCAGCCCAAATGAATGCGGCTCTCAGAGTGAAATCGTCGGCAAACGGAAACTCTATATTTTGAGTAAAACTGGGGAAATGCGTGCGTGAAAGTGCGGATGAGAGAAGGACCCTGGAGTGTGTTCATTAGATCAGCGAGAGAGAGATAAGAGGGTCCGCACGGGGCCGACCCCTGCATCCTCATAATTAAGATGCATGACATCAGAGCAGAGGAGAGATGCACTCTTCAATCCAATTTAACCACACATTCGTTTCACTCTCCCCAGCACGAAACCAATCGCTTTATATCCGTATCAACATTTCAGACTGTCTTTCTACCTTATTTAAAAACAGAAAAAATGCTGCATGTTTACACTTTATAACCATTCATTATTTCTTTGAAATATGGCACATAGCAACAGCCACATGTTAAATACACTTGAGGATTCAATGTTGATGATCTTTATAATGTTGTCATATTATCCAAAAGTAAATGGCTGTTTTCATACACAGCAGGTCCCAGACACAAATGCAGAAACCGCTGCTTTATAGTACAACTATCACGAACCTTCTCCGATAGTCCGAATGTGATCTAAACATTTGACGTTGTCCGGCCTTTAGGCATTTTTCATCATCACAAAGCCTTTAGTCTGGTTACAGTGTCTGGCGTGTCTGCAGGACTCATTATTCTTGATTATCTTTAAGAACATGACTAACTACGCGAGACCGGCCGAAGAGAAAAGTGACCTTTACGCTCTTCGCAGACCTTCTCCTACCTGCCGTTACTGTATTTCTGTTGATTTCTCCGAAAGTGATTCGATATTCTCGTCTGGGATCGGAACACGCAGCGTGTTGGGAGACTCGCAGGGCTCGCGAATAATCTGCTTTTCATTAAATCTTCAACAAAAGAATGCTGTCATTGATATAGCGTTTAAATAAGTTCATACACCAGAAAGAAGAATGTTCAAACGTGAATGATAAACTATAAAAGTAGGAAATTACTGCGATGTTAACGCCTATGAAATATGATGAAACACTATCTAAATAAAAAAAATCAAAGGCCTTCTACCGTTAAGAGTCTGCTGAGACTCCATTTTGTCATCTGAAACGGTTCGGCGGAAAGCTTGTCAAAATGGTCGTCTCAGTCAAGTGTAACTCTGTTATTCTCAAGCCCGAGTAAATGAACATTGACACGGAGGACTAATAAAGCAAAGATCATTTTACTCCTTGCATGCATGTTATGTTCAGCGGCGTTTTTGTGCGGCTGCCGTTCGCGAAGACTTAGGGAAGATTACCCAGTTAGGGACTAAAAAATTCTTCTATTGATTAAACACATTGATTTTTACACAATCTTCTCATTTGTTGAGCCGTTGCATGGGTGAAAGGTGAAAGTTCACGAGTGAGACGTTTTCCTCCCGTGACTTTCTGGAAGAAAGGGATTGGAGCAAATCTCATTTCTGGCCTGATTGGTCCCATCACTCTTTCATCTTTTAATGCCTTCCTCTCTGCTGCTGCTCAATATTCCATTGATGAGAGCAGCATGTGTATATGCTGAGTATTCACTAATATTTTTAAGAAGTGAAAAATCAGTATTAAAAGATATACATATTAAACGTAAGCCTATATTGTTGTCACATGACAACATGAACTGTCCAGAAACCATCGCATCGCATTATGTGTACAGTGCATGGAGTGTGGGATACTGTTGCTGTGTCAACTCTTGACAAGGGCACGGCATCTTTTACATGCACTCTGGCGTGTGTCAATGTAAAAACTTTTTTCAAAATGTTTAAATGTTCTTTATCAGTCATAAGAACAACCACACAACTTTCACTAGACTGTCAGGAAGCGGATCATGTACTATGTACTATAAATGGGCCACCTTAAAGGTCATAACTCATGACCTTTCCAAACCCTCTACAGTACTTTTTTAATTAAGAACGCAATCGTAAAATGTTCTTCATAGTGATGTCATGAGGAACTGCATATGGTTCCAGAACCATCCAGTCAATTGTAACACTTCATAACCCCAATGAACCTTTTGTGAAGGCTATCCGGATGTAAAGGTCTTTATAGAACTTGGTTGACATACAGCTTCTTCTATTACAACGTGAAGCATCTTTTTAGTAAGAATGCGCATTGTGTGGTCCAACTTAAAAAACATGTTGGCTTTGCGTTTCCTCGAGTATAAATGTTCAAATCTACAAGCGAACAGTTGAAAATATGAATGTTGGTCATTTATACTCAACAGAAATGAAATGCTAAATTAAAACACTATGTATTTGTTGAGTGCACCTTCAGGGTGTTATCAATACGTGTATACAAAAGGTGTGTGTTTTTTGCATTTAATGTTATAGGTTTTAGTTTTAATAGCTTTTGCATTGCAAACCCACAGTAAAACTTGAATTTGGCATTAGGTCCGAGTTACAAGGTCCGAAGCTCTTTTGAACACTTTTTGTTGATTAAAAATTAAATGGAGGTTTCTATACAATTGGTGACACTCATATATTGCGTGCCTATCAAAATGCACTGAATACCTACAGTAGCATGTCATAGTCGTAGTATTGAAGACAAGTTGATGACTGCAATCCTGTGATCATTTCTATGACATTAAGACGCAATAATCTGTGGTCAATAGATCCACTTGTGTACATCCTTGTAATCAGACCCTGGATCAGTCAGAAGGTTTTCAGTTCCCTCTCGATAGGGCAAACCATAATATTGACATATCGTCAATGTCATCGACAGAGCAGGGAATCATCACGCAGGACTTCAGATGCACCAAAGCAAGACATCATGGAAATGTTCACTTTACTTAATATTTACAAAGAGCTGGCAAAGATCAAGTATTGATGAGATAAGGTCTCAACTGTCTGTCTGCCAATGTCTGTCTGTGTGCAGACAGGACAGAAATGTTCTATCGACTCCATTCAAAGACCCCCAAGTGACAACACGACACCAACAGCCCTCCCCGCCCCCCGACACGGGCAGAGGGGGCAGCGACGACACAAACAACCAGACAGCCCGGGACGCACACACATGCAGACACACACACACACACACACACACACACACACACACACACACACACGCAGGGTGTCACTCAGACGGAGAAAATTGTGAAACTGTCCGGAAAGACGATCATTTAAGGCCTGTTTGTATAGCCATGGGTTCTTGACCAATGCTGGCAGCTGTCATTCAAAAGCCATCATCCAATGACAATCAAGGTCAAGTACAACTGCTGGGACATTGTGCAGGAGCAAACAGCAAAAAGCCAAAAGTGCTTTAGGGAATTTTTCTTTTTAACAAGAAAGACAACGTTAACCGTGAGTTGGGGGTTGGCGGGGCCTGGGACGGTGGGAAAAAACATACATCAGTTTTGACCTTTCTCTGATCGTTGGCAAAGAGAATGTTAAATAAAGCGCTGTGTTTTACAAAGCAACATTCTTCGCTGCCGGCCTTGGGTGTCCGAATGTTTAACAATGAGACATTTTTTACCCCGATAGATAAATGTGTCATGTTGCCAGATTGTTAAGCCATTATCTTTCCTTTGAAGATCTTTAAATAACGACGATGTTGACCGACTCTCATGAGACATAGCATCACACAGATAAACAGAAAAACAAAGAGAGCAGACACTCGTACGACGAAGAAAATCTAATCTGTGTGTCGTTCACGTGAACATTTCTGTGTTTAAAGGGTATGCACATTTAAATGACAATTGCAGATATACAGTTTATGTCTTTGATCAATCTGAAGCATGTGATATTATAATACATTTTTAATCAAATGTATGTAATGCATATTTATAAAAAAAGAACTTAGTGTGCAAATGAGTAGTTTAAATATATAAATAATGATAATAGATAAACACACGCAGTCGCGCGCAGGCCGAGTCTGCAGAAACATGACTAATGGCTAATCTCTATAGGCTGCTTGTTGTTCAGGAGGTAATCAATTAAACCTTTTACGTTGTTAACTGTTACTTTTATTTGCGTTTAATTCATTGTCCCTGCAGAGCTTTAAAAATTACCCATAATTCAAGAATGAACTGTCTACCGATACGAAGCACGGCCAAATGAGATGGCAAGTTTTATTAATGGAAAACGGAAAGTGCTGTTTACAGAGGAAAGCTTTCTTTGCTGCGCTGAACGCAAATGAATCTATTTTAAAGAAAGAAATGCAATATGATATGCATAACTAGAGGTATATAAAACACATCGTGAACCGTTATGTTTTTTTTTCTTTAGAATGGGCTATTTCCATCGACGTACAGAGCGGATCGCTTCACGTGGAAATGGCTGCCATGTGTCTCAAGTAGCCCTAAATAGACAAACTGCCGCCACATTTTTCGTGGATGTCGAATTCTTCTGCAAATGACACTTTTGTTTTGTGTCAGCCTCCGTAGTGTTTCAAGGGAGGGGTGAACGGGGCACTGAGCGCTTCGCAAATGGCAACCAATAGATGCCACGATATTTTACACACTGCTCCTTTGACGGAGTTATGCAACCCGAAATGACTCTTTCGGATTATACTGATAACTTTAATTAAAATCTATTTTTGTGTTCAGCAGAAAAATGTTATCGAACCGGAGGTTGAGCAAATGATGCAAAAGTTTCCTTTTGGGCATCACATACCAACACAATAGCAACCAACCATACCCTAGAATTGCATCACTATGTGAAACATATAATTTAAAAAACGGACAGGGGTTTTAACTTCGTTCACACAAAATATCAAGTGCCATTGATATATAATTTCAAAACCATATCCAACATTTGTTTTTCAGCCATCACATGTCAGTGGCAGAACCTAAGTCTCAGATCTGTCGGAATGTGCACGAGATATCACATCGCACATGCAGATTTCCGTGAGCCGAATATGAACAGGATCATGCATCTGAGCATTCTATTGGATCAATGCATTATTGACTGCTCCTGGTTTCTATTCTCTGTGGTTGGTTTCATGACACCTGGCCAGGAACCGGTCCTTAGGATCTTTCTGGAACATCCAGCAGCGTCTCAATGGCCATTATAGATTACAGTTTGCCAATAAACGATTATTGTGACGTGAGGTTTCACCTCTACTTACCGTGACTGGAACAGCTCTAGTGTAACAGCACTGCATGCAAGGCAAAGACTGAGACACCAACACCTCATATCGAAGCAATGAATAAAAAGGCATGCTTGTATGCTTTTGTGCTTTTACAGTTTAACATTGAACCAAAGTGCACAATGTAACAATAGATGAATTGTGTCTCAAACATAACAGTATGAGGGAAATGAAATAACGCCATTGCAGCTATCACATTTGAAGTATAAACCTTGCAAACCCTTTGTCTTTAATCTGAAGGATTATGTTCAGGAATACATCACCAGACCCTAAACTCATGCGAGCGAAAATCTCCCCTGTTTGTGTTGGAAGTGATGAGCTGCCAATAGCAGACACAATTTATACTCTGAAAAGTGGCAAGTTGGCCAATCCAATCTCCATTAGGTTATTCAGCAGTACGTAAGGCTGTTTAAATGTGATGTCAATAGCGATTGCACAATTAAGTGCTTTTATTGATGCCCCATTAAATTACCCTTTAGATAGACATGTTATAAACTCCAGACCTTCCAGCTCACAGTGACACCTGAGTACTTGCAAAAGAAACCAAATGAACTGAAACAATGAACAAAATGTTCTGACATTGAGTTTGACGGAAATCAAGAACGTAATGATTTTTCACACATGTCGACTGGAAAGACTGAAGGCAAGGTTAGCATTTCACATGTACGTTTCCTCATAATTGACCCTCTTTCTTGAGATGAATGTATTTATTAAAATGCCCTTCATGTTGTCTTATACAGAAATGCATGATTCCATTGGTTACACTTTATTATTTAGCTTGGTTTGGAAACGAAACATAAATATGGTGAAATCTTATTCGACACACCTTTTTTTAAAGGGTATACCCTTAAATATGGTTCACATCCATCATTTAAACTCGCTCCGATTAAAAATATTTATAAGTACCAATGCTCTGAATTTAAAAATGTTAAAACAAACAAACAAAAAATGTACATTGAAAACTAACAAACAAACAAACAGAACATTTAATTAACGACCAATTATTACATGGATGACGTAATGCACAAAAGATTTTCTTTAGTGTAGTTCCTGCATGTCTCACGACGAAACTTGCATTCAACATATAATTATCATCGTACATTAACACTAACACATTGTTTCATTTTAATACACCTGGGATGGTACGATAGGTGAAATATAATTACATTTGTATATTCGCATAAACAATTTTTTAAGGATATATAGTATAAATCACTGCATCTTTATAACAATAAACACTGGTCAAATGATTCTAGTTTTGTTTGAATATATTTACTGTACAGGCATGCATGATGCATGAAATATGACCAATCTAACCAAAATCTCTCTGACAGGCAGAATCAGTTTCACCATATATACAATCTTATAATATTTTAAACAAACACTAAATTAAAGATTCTCGTATAATTGATTATCGAAGTGAAGAAGTGCTTTAATTTCTCTCACACAGACAGACATAAAGCATGTGGAGTCTTGAGTGTGTATGTGTATGTGAGCAGATCTTTAGTTTCAACCGCAGGAGTGGCATCCCTCCAAATCCCAGCCTGTCCATCGACCAGTGTGCACAGGGGTCGCCGTGACGACCAGGCTCTAGTCGCCACGGAGACGGACAGGCGACCCCACCCGGCCCCTGCGCTCTCTCGTGTTACAGCGAGGCATGACCCCGCACCCGCCATAAGGTCACGGGCTGCCCGCTCCCTACGGTACCCCCGGAGTGGCCAAAGATCTGGCGCCTGCCAATCTCCTCTGTTCCACAGATGGCTCCATATTTCAGATTTATCACCGAAAAGCAAAGCCCTTCTTTAAAGGTCAGCCCTTTAAAAGCCGTCGGATCAATGGGACTATTCCTGCAGGTATGGTCATGTAGGCAGTGTGTATGTGCGAGTATGTGTGCACGCTGTCTGTTTAGTGTTAGATTTGTTACGGTGGTCTCGCTGATGTGCCTTCGGTCGCCACATCTTCATAATCTGCCTGACCCTTTTGTCCGACAGCCCCCCATCTCCATGGCCTTACCCTGGACCCGGCTTCTAATAATATAATAAATATTTTACAGTGTCATTAGCTCATCAAATTTATGTATATTATCTCAAATCCTCTGGGTTTGTTCAGCGGGCTCGGCGAGAGTAATTTTTCAGATGATCAATAACTGAATTGCTTTTAGTTTGGCGCGGTCGCGGGTGACATCTGTTCAGATAAACCTCCCGCCCGTCACGTCACCGAGACCAAACTGCTTGAATTTCAAACACTAGTTTCACCGTTGCGGGAGTTTTTTCTAATCTTCATTTTGTTTAAAACTTGTATCACTTCATTTCTTAAGGGGAACGGAAAATATATCTTGCCAAATCTTCAGAATTGAGATATACAGTGTTTAAGGGCCATCAGAGTAGAAGCAGCATTGAAGCACTGGAAAGTTTTGTAGGCCTTAAAATACGAAGGCTTCGTTCTTACACTGTTGTGTCTTATCTAGCCGATGTATGGTACGATTATGAGCGAATAAAGATTTAACATGTTCACTGGAATATAGTCAATGAGGAATTTCTTCTTTTGCATCATAATTTGGATGATTCTCCATTTGTGTTTCACATGCAAATAAAAAGAGGTTTGACATCTGCATATATATATGTGTGAATGTGTTGCAATGAGACCTTTATAAGACTGTGTGTGTCCATGCATTTGAATGTTAAACTGTGTGTGTCAAATCTTTAAAGACTGTATTGACATCTGGACATTAGAACCATCCAACATACACAAAAGGTGAAGAAAGCCAGTCCAGAAATCCAGCCGTTCATCATAATGGTCAACACAGATGCTGTTTGTCAGCGTTACATTAGACCCTCATGTCCAGACATTTCCATAAGGTTCCTTAAACCACCCAAGACAGGAGCACAAAGGACAAATAGAGTACTGAGTGGGAATTTGGATTCAAAAGTCTTCGTAATTGAATTTCCTGTCCGAACATTCAGAGAGCTTCTCTCTCTTCCTCTTGATCTATCTTTCCAGACGTCTCAGACATGATCGCAATGTCACGGTAGTGCGCCTTCACTGCAGGTTTATTAGATTTCTCTCGTAAATGCTGTAATGCAATTTTTCAGGTTCTTTAAGCATTTTTCTCATAGATATTAAAAATGAATCTATATGTTACTCCTATAATACAGAGAGATATTTGTTGTCTTATAGATGATTTTACAAGAAACACTCTTAAGTTAACCAACCAAATTAATGCAAATATCATGTTTGCACTGTGGACTTCCCCTTTTTAACCATACATCTCCTATAGATTTCATTATGTATCTATAGAGCAGAGAATAATTGTAAACAGATCTCTTGGCCACCATGCATCTCAATAGAGCAAACCTTTATTGACTATATGTTTAAATTAGACCATTTTCCTTACAATTTCAGGCTTATACCTGTCAGTGTGTAAAACTACAGACCTGGTTGACATAGAGTTCAGCCAGAGTTTAAAGAGAAGCAGTACATACAACACTAACACAATAAACACACACACAACAGAATCACATCATGCACAAGGGCTGAGTGAATGCCGATTGAAATCATGTTATTTAAGGTCAGAAACCTCAAACAGTCGGTTTGTCTCAGAAACCGAAAAAAAACCCTCAAGATCATAAGATGCAAATGAAGAGTAGCTATGAACAGAAATCCATCTTTTATATTGTGTCCTTCAACGGAATCACATCAGCAATATTCACTTATTATATACTTTTATTCAATGTTCTGGGGAATTGAACGAGTAATGATATACGTTCTGTACTACTGAATGACTTTTCCTTACCCCCGTTTTAAAAGCAATGAGCATAAATAAGCTATTTGTGTGACGGTGTCCCGTTGTGTCTGAACGCAGATTCTGTAAAGCTTTCAAAGCATTGCTCTGCCTGTGGCTAGACAAAGGATAAATCTATCGGTTGGCATTGCCCTTCATCTCAGTGGACGCCACAGACGTGATCTGCACTTAGTCGATGTCTTCAACCGGCAACATTTAACAGTCTATACCATTCAAGGGTTAATAGATATAGAATGTGTTTACTAAATGCGTCGATTGTTTGGTCTTCAAATGTCTGTTCCATAATTGTGAGAGCCATCTTTAAAGGTATTTTGTTTAGGAACACATTCTAATCCTAAAGGCATCATCATAGGACATCATCCGAGCACTTTGTTCTGTTCTTTCAGAGCCAAGGGTGCTTGAGTGTCAATGCTGGAGGTGTGTATGTTAGTGTGCATGGGGTGTGATGTATGTGTGTGACTAATTCCCATAATAATGCGTGGGATAGAGTGGTCCCTCCCGCTGCTTTCTGAGGGGCCGGGTGCATTTCCGGCCTTGTTTAAGAGTCAAAGTTCAGCTCCTTTTAACAGACCCTATAAAATCAACAATTAATTACCAATACAATGAACCACACGCTGTGGTCAGTGCACTGGCTGCTTGTGTTTTTATATCTATACATTTTATATCTTTGCGAAGGAAATATTTGTGCAAAGCTAAATATATCAACAAAGGACTTTGTGTTATAATTTTTGTTATTGTTAAATGCTGTCTGGCACAATCATATTTGTGTAAACCACTCATGTAATAGTTCAACTTGTTGCACTAATAAAGATTCCTTTTCAACTCCAAAGCTAAATTGACTTTATATTTTAACATGTATTTTATGTTTTAATTCATGAACTCTGTTTGAGGTGGTTCAACCTACACCATGGTTTACATTTACGCGATTCATGGCATTATAAGGCCATCGTCAATAGAGCGAAGAAAGCGCGATTCACAAAAAATGTTTAGGAATAAAAAAGTATTATTAATTTTTTTGGTTTTTGAACACTTTGTTAAAACAGTCTCTTCCTTGAATTGATCTCTTTCCTTTATAATATTTGGGTGAGGGGCAGAAAAGTACATTACTGCTTAGGGCTCTCTGGAGGAACGTTATGCTACAAGCATACATCAAGCATGAGGACAATTTTTACACAGCCGCAGAATCAAAAGTCCGTGTGCAAGAACATTCTGTTGTCACTTTTAATATTTATTTTATTGAAACCATGTGCATTGTGGAACAATGCAGAAAATGTGTGATACCAATACCACCAAAAAACAATACTTTGGATTGGTCCTAGAAACCTGTTATAAAAGCTAAAATGCGTTTTAATAAGATGAAGCAGCTAAGGTCACATGATATTTACAAATGAAAGTTATTCTTTAAAAGTAGATGATAACTTTGCACTTTTTAATAACTCTGGGACAAAGAATGTACAATGAACAACAGGACAAACAGAGTAGACAATTTTAACACCACTCCTTCAAAAGAGGGCTGAGATCTTAACAAACCCTGGTTTGATTCAGCCTGGGGTTTGCAGGTTTGACATGCTTTGCGTTTCGAATAAAACACCTGAGTATTAAGTTTTCTGGGGTTAAATAACTCTGAGTTTGCACTGACCCTACTTTCCGAAACAGGACGCAGATATAGACAACTCCATTTAAGCAATTTTACAAAATATTGAGAATTATAAATAAGTCAAGACCTTTTAACTAATTAACAAAATGGTTCCCAACACTGTTCCTTGAGGAACCCCTGCACTATATGTATCACAGATGGTAAAGAATAGAAACAGTTCTGAATTACATTGAACAGCAGATTTCGGGATGATTTTGGTATCTTTGCAGGAATGGTAGAACATGAAGAGGAATTAGGTATCACACAGATGACGAACACAAACTTGAGAATCAGGACACCGGATTTCGAACCACAAGACACCACAGCTGAGGGAACAAATGAGGGATCAAACTGGAAAATCACTGGAGACAAGACTTAGTAAGATCTATTACAGAGGTAAGTAAACCCTGACCATATGGAGTCCTTTCCGTTGGTGAGATGAGGCCGGACAAGGAGGGAATTGTGGTTGGGGTTTATATAAAGACTCTGATGATTGATGTGATGAAGATCAGGTGCGTGACCAATAAGAACTCAGGTAAAAGTGATCTTTGTGATAGGGAGCTGGGTCCAACCGTGGGGGAAGTCAAAGCCTAGTGTTTATAGAGTTTGACTTAGGTGCCCTTGAGCAAGACAACGGGCCCCCAACTGCTCCCAGGACCGCTGCAGCATAAATGCCTGCTTTTACCTCATTTCCGGAAGAAGGGAGTCATGTGATCAGAAGAGTCTGCCTGACATATTTGTTCACTGTCATGCCCAAGCGGTAAGTGAGTCGAACTTGAAATCACGTAATCCCTGTTCGTTTCCCATGGCCGACATGATATGACTCACGTGCCCTTAAATAAGGTACCTTTCCCCCGATCGTTGCAGTGATAGGTGCCCACTGCTCCAGGTGTGTATGTTTACCACTTGAAGTGTGTGTGTTCACTACTCAGTGGATGGGCTAAAAGCAGAGGTCGTATTTCGGGTATGGGTGAAATACAGATATTCAATTCATCTGGTTATTTGAGTATAAACCATTAGAAATGGATACGTCATATTAAAGAGAAATCCAGGGTAAAATTTCGAAAATAATTATTTGTGAATAGCACCTGTAATTTCCAAAGTGTAGGAAACCACATGCAGGTCTTTGTGTGTCTTTCTTCATCAGATCTTAATTACAGTCCTGCGCTGGTGATGCGTTAGGCCACATTTAAAATGGCCAATAAAATAACAGCTAATTGGCCATCTGCTTAATTAAAAGCAGCCATTGTTGTCACTGTTACGAAGATAAATTAAATAATCAGCTTCACACTAATGAGAGATTATCTGATTATGGGCTGCTATATATAACAAGCCCACTAATGAAAGCTGAGGGAGACAAAATTGTGTGTGTGTTTGTGAGAGAACACACACACAAACAGTAGGCACAACTAAATTGCTGTAGTTATGCTACTTTGGTAAAACTTTGTATTAACTAACCCTCTATAATCCATGTTAAATACTGTTCATACTATTTTAAGTGCTGGAAGTGCTGCTATAACACAAACTAATTTATTATAATACTTTTGTTCAGATTTCGAGTTGCTGTATAATTTTGGGATTTATTTCACCAAATGTTTGATCAAAAGAGGCGATCCATAAAATAATTTTTATCCCATTTACTTTTTCTTCTCCCAATATGAATTTGACTTCATATAAATTGTTTATGTTCATGCTCATCTTGACATATTGATACACTTATGTCATTATTTTGCAACCAAAGCAAAAATGATTTACCCGAAGAATTCAAAACTATGTGTGTCTCTACCATAGAAAATTCAACAGTAGCAATACCATAGCACTTTTGCCATTGTGCAATACAATTGAACGACAGAACCTCCAATGCGTGTGGCCTTTATATGTGCATGTATATGTAGAGATGTGTGTGCAGTACATATTGACTGGCTTAGGGCTTTGCTATGATACACTGAGCTGTCTCTTTGATCAAACTTTCATCAAAAAGCTTTAAACCCTTCCAACAATCAGAGGTGCTAAATATGGATCCTCTCCATGTACTTTAAAAGGGCAGACACACACACACACATAACATATAGGATCACACACACACTTCACAGTCACATGTGGCATCACAATAGGGTTACTGAGACTCCATATGTCAATTTATGATCATATACAGTTATAGTTCCTGGGATGATAACACAAGGCCTTTGTTGGCATTTTCGTGTTATCTTTTTTACCGTTATTGTTCTCTTCCAGATTTTAGTGTCTAGGGTTGCATTGGTGGCACTCTTATGTTCTTGTTTTGTGATTTTCCATGTATTTACTGTATGAAATGTTTTTTTCTGTATTATATTCTATTATATTTGTTTTTAATAAGCCTTGTTGGCTGTTTTTGTGTTACTATTTCTTATTCAATAAAAATTATGGAAACACGGCCTTTACATTTGTGAACTTATCTTAGGAGCAGTGGTTTGATAAGAATAGTAAGGGATCATAATGTTTAATTTGGCATGTGTGAATATTGAAATAATATACAGAGTAAATATATTGTTAATAAAACTTGGGTAAAAATTGAACAGGTAACCCAATAGTGGATTACTGTGGCAGCAGCCTCTTAACGGGTTACTTTAACCCGGGTCATTGGGTTGTAAGTTACCCAATAAGTGGGATTATTTGGGTTATTTTTGCCAAAATACTTTCAAGTATTTTTGCATTATTATTGCTTTTAATTACGAATTACTTTTATTTCATTCAAACAAATGATTCGCAACATAGGAATATCTTTCAAATTCTTCATTTTATTACAATACAGTTTTTATCAATGTCCCTCCTTTTGTTAGAAAGCGACTAGCAATCAAGTTTCAATCCGATATACCGACAAAGGACTATAATCCAGATAATACAGTTATAAAATAACAGTAAAATAGAGTAAAACCTAGAAAACAGCAGCAACAGACTTAGCATATACTGTATAATGTCAAATAATGAACATACAGTAACTGTCAGTCTTCTGTCTTCTTACATGATAACATTAATCATGTAGCAACAGTCAGAGTATTATTGTGGAAGAGAAATCACAGAAGAGAAATATCTTTCTTTTTGAAAAGGCTCCACATGGGGTTGATCGTTTTCAGAGTACAGGGATCTATTGAGGGCCCTTAAGTCCGTATGTTAAGAGGGGGGTTAAGACTGCGATGGTTTTGTAGGATGTGAGCAGAGCTTTGAATTTGATGCGAGCATCTATGTGAGCCAATGTTACCTAACGAAGAGAGGTGTGAGGAGCATCTAGATGATCCTCTGTAGAGGTTTGGTGGTACAGGTTGGAAGTCCAGCCAGTAGAGAACTGCTGTAGTCCGGTCTGGACAAGACCGGAGCCTGTACTAGAACTTGTGCAGCATGATCCGACAGGACCGGTCTCATCTTCCAGATGTTGCAACATTCCACCGGATCAAATCCACAGGACCTGGTTTTTCCGGAAACAGGATTTGTGGTCCATAAGCAGGTATAGAAAATAAAGTTCTACTGTATCTTCGCAAGCTAGTGTTCAGTTCAAATTCGGCCTATTCCTGTGTTTAGTTTAGTTTAGTTTGGATCTATTTACTTGCACTAAATCAAGATCAGTCCAGCCCTGCATCACCTCTGGCTTGAATACGTCTGAAAACCATTTATCAAAGCATTCTTTCTGTTTCTGACTCGAGAGCGAGAGAGAAACGCTGGAATCAGCTGAAAGTTTCGAAACTGAAATGCAATTGATCATTGCTGTTTCATGCGCCATCATTTGTCTCACCGTTCTGTCAAGTATGGTTTTTGTTTGACAGAAAGGACCCGATACAGACATTACCCTCCTCTTTTATAAAAAATATAAAATAAAGACTTCAAAGATGTCTCACAATAAACCTCTAGGACTCTCTTCGGCAGAACACACAAAAATACATTGATGAATGTTGTCAACTGGCACCAATTCACTTTTATTAGTTTTGTGTCCATATATGTGAACGGTTTTGAAATTGTATTCCTTTGAGTCCTGCAGAAGAAAGTCACAAGTCATACATGGTGTACTAGTCCTATAGGTAACATTAAATTAATAAACACATGTCTGCCGTATAAACAGTACAGTATGACCTAAACATCGCAATGTAATCTTAAAACTGTAGGATCATTTACATCCAAGTTTGTTTGCATGTTCAACAGTCATAGTGACGCTCCAGCAAACACCGAAGTGTGATTATACACAATGTCACGGTTAATGTCTCGTATTTGACCTCACTTTTAAATCCTCGGGAAATTCAGAATTATTTTAATGGCACTAGAGTCTCTGCCCCGTATCTCATTTCAGCTCTTCAAAGCTAGTAATGTTATACACAAGCAGGCGGCATTTTTGATACAAAAGATTTATTTTGCTCTGGAAGTCACATGCTCCAAATATTGTAATTGACCCCCAGTGTATTGATTTTCCGGGGTGCCTTGGAGCACGTCAGCCTGCTTCCTGCGATATAATAGCCTTAAGGACTCAGAGACCCGACGATACATCATCATCTGGGGGGAGGATGATGAGGACCAGAGGGGCTTTTCTCTAAACAAGGGGAAGAAGACTTGTCATTTTACTAACATCATGCATTTATATCCGTTAACACGAAAACAGTTGGCTTCGTTCAGGGCACATGCAACGTTTAGTGAGCGAGACATAATGATCAGAGAGTCTATGAGAGTGTCTTCCAAAATCCATGAATGCTTGGAATAAATGCTGGATCTTAATGTTTTCATGTACTGTAGAAATACATTTTCATGTACATTATAAAACTCCATACCCAACTAGGTTTTATGTGTACAACAGGGTTATAGCAACACACACGGACACAAATCTCAGGTTTTGTATTAATTGGCCTTCTGAAACCGTTATTTAGTAGTATAAGGTAAACTGTATGTGCTCACATATTGAAGGATGTTGAGATGTGTCTCAGGCATCTTTCTGCTGAAAGAAAAATGCTTTCTGCAGGAAGACGGTGGAAATACACACACACACACACACACACACACACACACACACACACACACACACACACACACACACACACACACACACACACACACACACACACACACACACACACACACACACACACACACACACACACACACACACACACACACACACACACACACACACACACACACACACACACACACACACACACACACACACACACACACACACACACACACACACACACACACAACCACACAGGCTCCTTGGAACCAGCTGAGGCTAGTTCAAGATCAATATTCCCCTCCCAGTCCAGCACCATTTAAAGAACCTAATTCAGAAATCCACCTTTCAGCACATACAAGCACCATTCGCACATCACGCTCATGTTCTGTGTATTTTAGCCCGTGTTGAGATGCGTGAACACCAACAGATTTAGCTCTTAAAAACACCAGAGAAGCCAAACGCCATTGCCCACGAACATAAACCTATAATGCTTAATATGTACTGCTCGGTTATGGCATTGTCCGTTTAATTCAAGATGTAGTGTTACGACTGCAAAGAATCACCTATGTTTCTCAATTCTCATTTTGTAAACTTCATTCCATCACTGTTTGCCATAAAATTAAAAAATAATTTTATCTATCGGCAGCCGGATTGCCAGACGCATACAGTAAAGTAACATTTTGTGATGTGAAATTACAGGTAAAATACAGCGGCACTACGGTAGCAAAATGATGCTTTCTTACTTTGGATCTATTTAGCAGGTCTGAGCGATCAATTTCATCGACTGGATTTTCATCGACAAGTCTGAGAAACATGTACACATCATATGTAATGCAAAACAGTCTGAATCGCCCAAAATCTGAAGACAGTATCTTGTCGGAAAAGACTCGGCCTTACCGGTAATTAAAAGCCGTAGTCATTTGTATCTCCTGCTATGCAAACTCTCCACAGTCAGATCACACAAAATAATTGTGTGTTTTTGTATTTTTTGTATGAGACAAAGAAGTCTTTGGTCAGTAAAATGTGCTGCGGATGAGTGCAATGACTGATGCAACAATTGAATCAGGCCAGAAAATACACTAAAAAAACATATTCAACCAAAACACTAAATCCACAGAGGCACAACTCTCTCTCGCACACACACACACACACACACACACACACACACACACACACACACACACACACACACACACACACACACACACACACACACACACACACACACACACACACACACACACACACACACACACACACACACACACACACACACACACACACACACACACACACACACACACGCACACACACGCACACCTTCTTTCTTTGTTTTTTCTGGATCAATCTTTGTATTCGGAGGCCACCTGCGCTCTCTAAGAACAGCGGCTCTTGAAGGCCACGGAGTGTCCGACTGACAGCACCGTGACACTGTGTCCTGTCTTACACACACATGCACACACACACACATACACACACAGTGACGGACGTGTGGAGGATGCTCTGTTCATCCTTTTGTTTCCTTCAACTGACCCCCCCACCCTCCTGTTCTCCTCCTCACAAACCCCCACTTCTCCATCTCTCCTGTCTTTTTTGCAAGGCCTCATGGGAATGGTCTCTGATGACCGCTGTGGGCTGGAAGGGGTCTTGCCCCCTTGGCCGCCTCTCACTCTCTCCGTCTTCTATGGCTTCGCTATCCTTTTAGTGGGCTTTGATAAAGCAGACGGCACTATTGCAATCGGTCATCCTTAAGATTTTGAGCAACGTCTGGACTCTCACATTTAAACTACAGAACATAACCCTCTCTGCAAGACGATATCTCAAATGGTCCGGTTGAATGGAGAGAGCCAGGCTATTGCTTTTATAAATGATCAGGCTGGCGGTTTTTCCCTGGAAGGTGAAAAAATCCCATTGACCCATGGAAGTGAAAACCACAGAGATATGTAATACCAGCATAACTTTTTCGTTACTAGGGCCGGCATGCAACAACCTGCAGGAGTAACAATGCCGGAGCACCCTAGCAACAAGCGGTAAGGCTTGCATGTTATAAGAATGCTTGGTTTTGGTGTTAGTGTGAAGCAGAAGGTCTAGCTTTGAGAATAAGGAGAGAGCTCCCTCTAGCCATAGTACACACACACAACAGGAGTCTCACATCTACATTAACACAAAGAATAAACCACACAGACTCACACTGACTCTTAAATAAAGAACGCCTGTTTTTACATGTATGGAGGGGTCATGCTTGTCCATAGAACATAATCACAATGTGAAAGAAGAAACGTGAGACACAAGTTGCCTGAATCCTCAGACTTACTTTATGCAGGCCTTTATATTTCATTCCTGCCTATCAATCCATCCCCAAATCTTCAGGCCCTAAAGATCCCGTCCTGGGCGGGGAGGCACAGAGGCTGTTTCCTGCTGAGAGCAATGGCCGATGGGAAAGCAAGGCTGTTGCCTGAGGCATTTAACAGGACCTGTAAGCGAACAAAGACTCCGAAATCTTGCCCAACCATCACTTTACAGAGACAGAGAGAGTGACATGGTGGGCGGGGGGCATATTGAGATGTATCTATAGGCTGTGCTTTGGAAGAATCTCTAATCCTGGACCTGCTTTAGACGTCAGAGAAGATCTTTTGAGGCCTGTTGCCGGAGGCGTCTGCAGTACAAAGCTGGAAAACCTGGAGACACACACAAACATGCTTCAGTGTATTATCCTTCCCATGACATAAAAGTCTATTCACTCTTTGCACATGCTTGAAGGCCTGTCAGGCCAACAGAAGTTTCCTGAGCACTAGACTCTGGGGATAAAAGAACATGAAGGATTTTACACCTCAAGAGTAATGTGTTTTAACAAAAAGGACCAAAAGGTACTTGATTTTGTGGCAGTGTGTCATATTAGACGTCATATTTTCAAAGTAAACCAAAAAATCAGTGCCTATACCTGATATTATGTAAATGTCATTCTATACTTTTAGAAATCTGTAAGTTTTATGTACAATTTATAATATAATCTTCATTGCAGCGAGTCATAATATAAACCTTTGTTAAAGAACTGTGGTTTTGAATTATGCAGTTAACTCTGCAAACCAGGAGACGAAGGAATGAGGCTTAGGAGAAATTTGCTTGTGGTAACCATCAACACTTCTACCCTGGCAGAAAAAATACATACGGGGAGTTTATAAGTTTACAACAACCTTACCTTAACAACTAGCCAACCAAATAAATCCTACAAGAAATTTTGTAATGGTCAACCAGCTTTCCCAGTTAAGTTAAGAATACACTGGTCGGCTAGGCAGACTGGCACCAAAAATCCGAGGTTGGCACCATCATAAAAATCTGCAGTGGTCCAGCTGGTCTTTCAAACAGAAGAACAAGACAGAGCAAGAGAGAAAGACTCTGCCTTAGAGGAAAAGTGCTGGTGTTAGTGCTTAAACTTAATCCCCAGGAGACATGTAGGACTTAATAGGATAATCTCCCTCTTTCCCCTCTCATTCCTTTCTCTGGAGGCCTCTACTGTACAAGTCCACTTAGATTTGCCACAGTGAGAACGCCACAAACAAAATGGCAGCAAATCCAAATCCCCCTTCACCTTATCTAATGGTTCTGGGGGGCTCTGTCTGTCTCACCTGGCTTGAAAACTCAATTACCAGCCCATCAGGATTTGCCCAGAGTCACTGAATATGACTGCACTGCCGAAACCTGCCGGACATTTCAGCCGAAACCAACTAAGGTGATGGCTGTGTTTCTGGCTGGTCCAGGCCGGTTACGTGGAGGTCCAGACATGGTTTATGTGGTTGACCAGCTGAAGTGTATGCTGGCTGAAGTTGGCTATGCTGGTTGACTATTCAAGGAAAGGTCGGTCAAAATTATGTACAGTACCCGATTACCACGTTTAACTCTAGGCCTTATAAAAAGGGGTTTAAGTTTATAATGTTTATACACAACTTCTCAAAAAACAGTCCAAAATGAGAAGCACCATAAGGAAGGCCTGGATCCTACGGTGGTACCATTCTTATCATCTTGTCGATCCACCTTAATACTGCTATCAGTTCTTGCAATTTTCTCAGCGATGATGAGTTTGGGTTGGAGGGGCATATTTTAAGTCTGTAGTTTTAGGTAAGGAGAGTCAAAAGCCCGGAACAGATTGACCGTGGATAACAACCGAGCGGTTAACTGAACTCCACCGGTTTAAGTTCTCTCCGGTTCTTCTGTCAGCGATACCTAGGCTTTAATTGGGAAATTGATAATTGATTTAATTTGCTCTCATGGACTCAGACCGCACAGTCTGAAAGCCTGGCTAGCAGCAAAATAGGATTTCCACAAGTGGCTCTATTTTCTAAATAATCCCTAGCAATCATCGCTGGAGTTGCTTTTCATGGAAGAGCTCTGCTAGCAGACTGAATGAGGACTATATTTCAGCTCTTTGAATTAGAGGTGCTTGACCAGCACACAGAGATTCATATCACTGAACTGCACAAACACCGGTCCTTGAAAAAAGACCTCCAGCTGACTACAAGCGGCTCTTGTTGAAATGGGACGTGGGCACTAAAGCCCTCGACATAAAGATGTGTTTCCACTGTGACTTATCTGAACAGAGAATTTCTCAGTGTAACACAAACAACAGGGCCAGAGTAACAGGTGCAATTTAACTTTTCACTTAACATCTTCTATAAAAAAATGTTTACATTCAGGACACCTAAATTTGAGTTTTTTTCCGAAGACAACATTGCGCTTGAATCATTGGTGCAAATCTTTTATAAAATGAAATCATTTTCCCTGCCGCTGAAATGAACATGTCCGGCCTTCTGAAATGTCACAAATCTTTCTTACTAATCCCTCTCCCTCCATTCTGCTCGGTAATGTCCACTTTTCACAACCCAATCAATTCTTAATGGATACAATAAAATCCCATCCTACAGTTTTTCTTTCTGAAAATCCTGTTTCACTCTGAAGAATCGATTGTGAATGGCCTTTCACGATGAAATTTTAAAAGGCCCGGGAAAAATACACACCGGGAGCCCTAAATCCTAAAGGAGGTATGTCCCTAAACACACGTCCTTATGATGCAGCATTCGCCACATTTTTTTCCAGACACCATTTGTGCATCATGAGGATAAAAGCAAGGGGGTCATCTTTGATATGGGAGACAGAGACGATGTATTCGTCTGCTCTGTTTTTCTTTATCTTGTGTTTGTGACAGCCTGGCTTCAAGTCACGGAGAACAGGTCAAAGGCCACCAGGAACACAAGTGTTTGCATAAGACTTGTGATAATTTCCCCTAAACACAGGTGGGTTTATCTAAGTAATCCTCAAGAAATCATGATATATGAGCAGGAAAGAAAGGATGTTGGCCAGCTGAGGATGTTGAACTGACAGAATGTTCTTGGCGAAAATTATATTTAATGTAACCCAAAAGTTCTTTACAACGCTCTCCTAGGGAGGTTTCGACTCACCTCCTGGTGATCTCCTAGAAAGGTGGCATCCTATTCGGAGGCTGTGTTCTTTTCTCAGTGGTGGTGTCATCCATCTGAAGGGAATCAAATGCCTCAGAGAACCAGTTGTGTCAGACTAGACCCTGCAGGAAGGTAATCACAGGCCAGTCTCTGACCCATCTTTGCCTGGACCCTGACACCTTTTATGAGGGAAGGTTGCTCTGTTCAAATTTATTTTTTGGGGTTGAAAAATAAATGTATTTGTATGTTTCCAACCCCTTTCCAAATGGGGCTCACGTTACACATATTAAAAATAAAGAAATGAATAATATGGAGTAGGATACACCTGTTTTTTATATTGTTCCCCAGAGTCATCTAGACAGAACTGTAATCTGCCAAAATTCTCTAAAATAAAATATGGGTTCTTGCAGTATTGGCAAATGCCTCTAGTGTGCTGGAGAGCGTGTGAAGTGTCCTGTGGCCGGGAAACCTCGAGGTGCTGGAGATGAGGCTGTTCGCCAGCAGCCACTTGTAAATAATGTGCGTGAGCCGAGAGAAGTCAACACGGAGATCTTTTCTTTCCTCTTTGCACTGACAGCCAAGACCAATCAGAAATCATCAGCAATCTCTCCTCCAGCCTTGGCAAGCCACATCCATTTCACTATTGGACACCGTCAAGGGCTGCTCGGCTATCTGATGTCCAAGTCTCTGGTTATTAATAAGTGTCAGGGAGAATGGATGTGTCGCTTCTGGAAGAATCCAGCCCATTCCAGAGCTTCTCGGAGATGTCCTGGGTTATGCAGAATGCAAAACAGTATCTCGACCGCACCTAACTAGAAGTTTTCCATCATTCAGCTCTCCGCCAGGTAGAGAGCGAATATTTATATCTGCAAACCAAAGATACAACTCGTACAAAGAGCGCGAGCGTGTGGGAAGACCAGAAATCATTTCTGTCATTTATTGGGACACGGTTTTACTTCCCTCTACAAAAGCCAGTGCCAAGTATCCTCTGCAGAAATAAATTTTATAGTTTTCAAATAAAAAAGCACAAGCGCATTATTTAATAAAGCCCTAGTGTTTCTGCAGAGCACGCACTGTCATTCATCATACGCGATGGCCTTCTTTAATTAAACAACGGACCTGTCCGGGACGCTCATGGCTTCTGACGGACAAGGGTTCATCATGTAAAGCGTAGCATTATGACTGAGGCAGGGTTGGAATAAAATCTCTATTCAAGAAGGTCTAAATATAAAACAAAGCCGAAGAGAGCAATGTCTTGGCATTTCTGTTCATCCCAATGGCAGTTGCGGTATTGACTCCATTTCTCTGGATGTTGCATCAATGTCTTATGACATAAGGACAACTTCATGCATCCATCTCATCATAAAATGCATTCAATATACCAGTCTTCCAAACTTTTGGATCTTAAATGCTATACATTATTTTGGACTATCGAAGTTACGTATACTTTCGTAATACTTTGCATTGTTTGTTGGGCTTTGTTTTCCCTTTAAAAACAATTTACTTAAAGAGCAGCCTGTAATCTCACGCGGTCTCAACGTTGAAAACTACACTAACCATCAGAGACACTAAGCCAAGCACGTCGTCTCAGTCAAATTCTCTAAACGTCAATACACACTTACATCAACAGACAGTAAAAGCAATCCTCTTCACTGCTCATGCTCGGAGCGTCCCTTCTCACCGCGCTCTGAGCTGTAATATATATTTAGAGATGAAGGATCCAGTGGCTGGGTTAGATTGGCTTTATCAGTGAGAGATCTCCAGATTTAATTGGGTTTGTGAGCAGAGAGAACGGTGCTCCATTACTTCTGAATGGAACCTGGGAACTGCAATCAGCCTGTCAGCGGAGGGAAGTTAAAAACAGGTCTCAAAACACCGGAGAATCAGCAACAGTTTATATCCCTGTGGTCTGCCGTGTTGGCTTTGAAGCCGAACCTGTAATGTAGCAAGGGATATGCAGAACACAGCACGGACTAAAACTTGCAGACGGATAAATGCATTTTGCACTGAAACTCTTTGAGGTTGAATGTGTGGTCCATCAGGTGTGCACGTGCAGATGTCTGGAGAAGGTGTCTTACATCAGCTTGGTGAATATCCAGCCGCCTCGGACACGCCGGGAGGAAATCAATGCCCGCGGCGTGCTGACATTTCAATCCAAAGGTCCTGCATATTTGTTTTTCTGGATTTTGGAGATGATCTCCAACATAAAATACACAGTGCTGCCCAGAGGATGACGTCCACAAAGGAATTTTTCGCACTCATTTTCTTGGACTCAAACCTCCACCCGCCCCTATTTCCCCAAGCATCCCTCATCTGCTTTTTTCTTCCTGCTCTCATCCCTTTGCTGCTAAGACAATCATCAATTACCCTTATCCTGCGGCACCATCTCATCCCAGCTCATTTCGAAGATGAGGCTTCTATGCCACATGGTTACTGTCCAATCCTCTTTCCGTCCATCACCCCGGGTTTTCTTTCTCCGGGCACGGCCGAGATTGACAGCCAGGGAGCAAATCAATAATAATCATAGAATTGCAATGGCTGGTGTTGGTCATGTGACTGATCAAGCAATCATTTGAATATGCATACATGCACACATTACTGTCCACATCAAACATTCGGCATCAATGTCGATGGCAGATGGATCTATCACTGTCAACGTGAGTGCTTTGTTTGGAAAAATTGCAATGGTGTGCATCTGATCAATGTAAAGATATATTCATATGCGTCATTGTCAGATGGTTAAAACCAAGTTGTTTTATGCATGCGTACAAACAGGACAGCATTGTACATTGTACAATTATTACAGATTACAATAACTGCTTACACGACTTCAGTTGATGCTTTATTATTTTGTGCCCGATCATAACACATACATTCTCATGCAATTGAAATTTCTAATCAACCCAAGGCCATTCAAGGAAATATATTGTATGTTTTTGTCATTTCGTAGAGTATGCATTTGTCCAGACGTAGTCGTGTTTACTCAGCATTCTATATGTGTGTATTAGATGCTGGTCATACATAGCTCAATTATCGTAATGAGTGCTGTCGTTAATGTCTCCGTCACTCCAGCAGTCCATAAAGACTGAATGAGATCACTTCAGCGCTATAGAGACCCACTGAAACCGAGCATGGACAAGTGACAAAGCAATGAAAGGTTTAAACTGATAATACATGGCTTCTCAATACTATATAACATTAAATATGTTAAAGGCCTGATTCTACTAATGCTTTGAAATTGTGAAAACATATATCTGAAATGTGGAAGAGTCTTCCTTTCTACCACTCATTTAAAATATAAACACACAAGCCATTAAAATGCCTCCTGTTAATGGACAATAACAAGGTTTATGGGGTTTAACACACAATTGATACAAATAAAAGAAGCTGCCAGGCTTAGGCCATATTAACATGAAGCGTTCGCTCTCCAATCATTTTATCCCATTCTAAAATACATTTACATTTACATTTAGTCATTTAGCAGACGCTTTTATCCAAAAAATCTGTAAACATTGTTACATCTTATGAAAAATCAGGGCACACGTGAACCCATTGAAACGGGCTCTTAACCATGCAGCAAACATGCCAGACCAATTATACACAAGCATGTAGTATGAAGTAATGTATGGTGTCAAGTCATAGGGTGCCGATATTAGAGATAATCATAGTTTAATCGTAGATCAAGAAATGTTCTGGAATTTAAATCATCCTGTGTTTAAGTACTGTACGCCATGGCTGTGATTGCATGAATAGAAATAGTTAAAATTTGGAAATACCAAACAGTATTGATGCCTGTGAGCCAGTTCAGAGATTTTAGAATCTCTACAATGGCTACCCATTAAGTATCGTGTAGACTATAAAGTTGTACTGATTACTTACAAAGCTTTAAATGGTTTAGCTCCTGCATACTAAACAGAGCTCCTATTACACTTCTAACCGTCCCGCTCTCTTAAATCCCAAAACTCCTGTCTTCTAATACTCAGACTAAATAAATCCACCAAAGGGGGTAAAGCGTTCTCATATGTAGCACCTAAACTTCAGAATAGACTTTGCCAAAGGAATAAATTCTCAGTCTCCATGTTCAAATCGAGATTAAAGACACACTTTTTCTTGTACAGTAAACAGCAGCTAAGCCGAAAGACGAAGGAGGTCATCAGGCATGTCTCCGTCATACAAAACAAACACTTACAAGTGTGTTTGAGTCTTAGTTAATTTATAGCTTAACAGTAATATCTATAGTTAAGTTAATTATAGTCAATACTATAAAAATAAAAAATAAGGTCATTAACAGTCCTATACTGTTTACAAAAGGAAATACAAACTGTTTCGTTTAGATTTGAGGATTAGAGAATTTATTTTACTCTGGGAGTACAAGAACGAACGTGGCACGGTACCGTGATTCTTTAACACGTGTGGTATCGTAAGATAAACGTGACCGTGGTGAATGTTTAAAGACAAATAATTAAAAGTGTCTAGGCTCAGCGCTCCTGAGGGCGTCTGTTTCCCGCTGCTGGGTCACACAGATTCTCCATGGCTCCGAGCGATCGATGACGGCAGGACCAGAACCAAGAAACTCATCGATACATGCACCGCATCCAAGACCATCCTGGTGGGAGATTTCCTGTGCAATAATGAGGACTGAGTCCAGCACACAGCTGGCACCGGCACAATATGCCCACATACTGATTATCCTAATGTGGGTTCAGTGGTGTCAAACAGACTCATCGGACTGTATTAACTCTCGGTTGCATTGAATAACAATCCCTGTAGAGCATATGAGCTTTACCGGACATCCCATGTAAAGCGATAAATATTTTCACTTTATAGTATTTAAAAACTAAACAGAAGAGATTAAAACTACGAGGGGGTAAACAATGCTATTCAAACTTAGTTTTCAAATAATTGGTTTTGAAAATTTGAAAGTGTCCCAAAAATGTTTGCCTCTTTCTCAAATAAGAAGGTGGGAGTAAAGCTGTTTTGGAGAAGTCATAAGAGCAGTGAATCACCTGTTCAGACCTGCGTTTACTGTTTAAGGTGTGAATGCTGATGACATAATAGGACGGTCTTCTCTGTGTGCTTATATGAATAGCCGGTGCAGAGTCCTCGGGTCCGGCTAAAGGTCAGAACACCGCTGAGAGACATGAAAGGGTTCACACAGAGGCCCGGTGGCATCTCAGCGATCGTCCGGCGATGGCTCGGTGGGGAGAGGGGCAGGGTGCGGCACCATCAGTGCCACTCTGGGTCAATAGTCCTGTGGTTTCAAAAGAGTCTGAGTCTGCCGAATCAATGTAGTTGTAAAAAGATCAAACCCAGCGGCACAATGTCGCTTTCCGGTGTCTTCTCGCTCCATCTCTCCCACTTTCACTCTCTTGGTGAGCCTTTCACTCTTTTTAGAAGTGTTTAACACCTACAGCACACAGTTTATTTCGCCAGCTTTTATTTCTGTCGAGTAAAAGTCGTAGCATGAAGCGCAACGTTCGTTCAGCTATTCTTGGCAAGCACGTTTCGAACGGGATGATCTTTTAGGCCACGCCCTCTTTTGTATTGATGGTCCGTGCCCTTTCAATGGTTTTCCTGCTGCTCCAGGTTCCCACCCCGCTGCGATTCTATCGGACTGACAGAACGGCGGGGTTCTCTACGCTGCTGCCCTGTAACAGCTCACGGCTAAAGGTCAGGTATTGTGCTTGGGTACTGGCTAAATGGGCCCTGCAGCCTCAGTTCCACGCAGCTTTAAGAGCTCTAAACAAAACGGCCCACTCGGGGGTGCGACTCTCGGGCTGGAAAACATACAGTACTGATATCCCTCAAACTGTCTTTTCAAAAGTTTCAGCTTAGACAAACTGAATGAAGGAGTAGGTGTGCTGCAGAGTGGCCGCCTGAGTTTGTCTTGACCTTTAGAGACGCTGAAACATCAAACTTATCAAAACCTGATGAATGCGTTTATATATTGGATTGACTGCGTATGAAGAACATTCATACATACAAAGACGTTCTTGGTAAACAACTCAAGTTTCTTGTTTATCGGGAGCCTTCAAGTCTAGAGAGCCGGGAATGAGAAACCTTTCATCCTACATATATATCCTTTATATTTTAGTGTTTAGAATGACAGTATCTATCCTTTTTCCTGGCGTATTTAACCCTAAATCAGGGTGCAAACTTTTCCTACATGCGGGTGATTTGAAAGTCAAAAACTCAGCGAACAAGTTGTACCAATGTTTAGAAAAATGTAAATGCAATCTTCATAAAATGCTCTTTTTACATTACCAAAGAACAAATCTTTGACCCTGCCTTTGGAATCTAAGCTTAATGCTATGTTCACATCAAGGTTGGATCAAACTTAACGGTGGAATTTATCTCAATTGTTGTGAATGTGCGATATTCGTCTCCGTTGTGCCTTCCGCACAAGACTGTTTGAAAGGTTCTTTTTCACAAACCTTTTTATTTTGTTTTTTTTCCAGCATGCAATCAATTACATTTTTGGGCACCAGGTTCGAGGTCATTTGCAACAAGGGACATCTTGTCTTTGTAAATGGTGCTATAGGGATGGAAGCAATGCATTTTCACCAACCCAATTTAACAAGTATAGTATCCACTGTATACGTGCTATTTAGTGTCTATATATCACAATCTTTCTATTATTTGTTGTGTTCCTTTATTTACAAAATGCACTGCATATGTGTGATGTAAGGGGAGTTGACAAGGATGGGCAAAATCGCTGATGATTCTCTTCCATTAAAGCTCAGGAAAAGTGATAGAGCTTAGAAATGCATCGGGCCAATTACTCAAAGAGACTTTAACAGATGCAGCTCCAATAAAACTCGGAGGCCTTTTAATGAGGCAAAGAGAAACCAGAGTTTAGCAGAAAACTATCAGCAGGGCTTTGGAGGCCTGACACTCCATCCCTGCAATTCATTAGCCAGCAGAAGTGTCAGTCCCCGGCTCATCTCTCTAATGGAATTAGCCACTGTCAGCCGCCCCGCCACACGCCCGCATTAACACAATGAAAGAACGTGCAGATATATTTTCTTCCGAGTCCTCTCGCACTGCCCCAAGTCCATAAATTATGAAATGCCGAGTTTTAAAGGTCATTGGATATATTGGACTGTTGACCATCATGTTAACTCGCAAAGATTCTGAGATTCTTGTTGTGTTTTTCTGTAGGTTTGGTGGATGGGACTCATTTTACCCAAGGTGGTTGGGTCACTTTCGAAAAGAATAACTAAATGTGTTTTGACATCCAATTTTGATGCCCAAATATGGCCAGACACGGTGTAAAACAGCCGAGTAATTTCAGTACAGTTCTCTGTTTTTCATCAATGTCCAGTAACCATATATCTTCGACGCCCACCCAGAAAATCCTCCCCCCGCTTTCTTTTAAAGGAAATTCATACTCTCAGGACGCAGTGATTCTGAAGGCCTCTTGAAGCCCCCGAACGCCCGAAGTGGCCCTGAAGTGCTGTCCCTCCATTAGATTAACCCATGGTCATGACCAAGGGGGGCATGATTAAGTTGCAGCAAACTCAATTGCAAGGGGTTACATGTAAGATAATGGTTCGGTCTGCGGAGGGGCCCGGCTAAAGCTAACATCAATCGTGCGCTAATCTAAAACTCCGTCCCTCCTTCTATCCGTGGGTCATACGCAATCATATCCCATTGATCTTTCGTCAAAACATTTCAGCTTGGAATTAGCTCAGGACGGCCTGCCAAGCAGTTGTGGAATCCATACATTAATAAGAGTACAAGCTGCTGTTTATGCACGATTATATCCAATTTGTCTTCCATAAACTGATCCTAGATGCAAATGTGACAACACTAAGAGTTTTCAAGGAGAGCCCGCATATGTCTTCATTTCAAAGAACGGCCGGTTATGCTCTCATTGCTATTTCTATTGGACACATGTACGGTAGGTTACAGTTCTGCATCACACGCACTTCACATTCTTTGCGCAACGGACATGAAAGATTCTGCAAATCTTGTGTTTTGAGTTATGATTTGCACTCAGCACACAATAAAACAAGTATGAGACATATTTAGAGGTCACAATGTCATAGAGCCACCATGGACTGTTTTCATTTGACCACCAATAACGTAACAACAAACCAGTACACAAAAGAATTGTAGGGTAAAATTAATTCTTTGAAACCGTTTATTTCCCCCTGAACCACAAACATATTTCATCACGTCCCACTTCCTTTTAAAACCCATAGTGCTGCTGGCTGGATTTTTTTTTTCTTGGTCTTGATGTAGCCCAGCAATGCACCTCTAACCTGGCCGCTCTCCTCTACCGTCCTTCAGTTTGCAGGATTATTGATCAGGCTCAGGCTGTGGGCGGCTGCACATTTAATGATGTTCCCCCTTTGTTTGAAGGAGAGGAAGCCATTTCTTCTTTTGACCAAGTAAAAGGCCACCGAACCTCTAAAAGAGGGGATGCCTCGTGGCTGTGTGGACTAGCTCTGTAAATTACCCTTTACGTGTGTGTGTGTGTGTGCGTGTGTGTGTGCGTGTGCGTGTGTGTGTGCGCGTGTGTGAGTGTGTGTGTGTGTGTGCGCGTGTGTGAGTGTGTGTGTGTGTGTGTGTGTGTGTGTGCGTGTGCGTGTGCGTGTGCATGTGTGTGTGTGTGTGTGTGTGTGTTTGTGTACGTGTGTGTGTGCGTGAGTGTGTGTGCGTGTGTATGTGTGTACGCGTGTGTGTGTTATTAATGAATGGCGTTCACAGCTAAGTGGCAGCCAATGTGTTCGATGTTCTTGGCCTTGAATGTGTGAATGGCTCAGATCTTGAGATTTCCTGCTCTATTTGTACCTTTGTAAAAAAGTCATGCACACACGTTCAAGCTCAATGTAAAAACACATTGTATTTGGACGTGTAGAATGGCCGTGAGCTCATTAAAGAGAGAGGTTTTGATGACTGGCCTGGTCAGCACTAGAAACCAATTTTATCTGCCTGTGTGTGTGTGACCCCTGGGGTCAGAGTTCACTGACCCTGCAGGCGGTGTAAGGAGTCAATCCCCCATTACTAAAAAGCCATTCACAAAGCACCCAAAACACAAACATCAACATATATGTCTGAAGTGATGTTAAGGCAAACAGCAATTGTTTTCACATATCTCAGAAATGGCATTTGAAATTGTGGTCTGTTCCTATTACATTATTAAGCGTGACTTCAATTCCAAACCTCAAAACGGTGCGCCAGAATTGTTCGCTTTCACAATTTCTTTGAAATACAGAATGCGACATCTCAAATTGAGGCTGAATAATTCATGGTGGAATATTTAATTTTGGGTGAACTAACCCTTTAATCCCAGACCCGTTACCTTTCCATGGAAAAGAACTGGGCCATCTTGCTAAACGTCCATTCTTGTTGTCCACAAAAAAAAGAGAAACAAAACGGGTTTTAATGATTTGAGAGTAAGTCAAAAATGACAGATTTCGAATGTATGGCTAATCCTTGAAAACAAACGTGTGTGTGTATGCGTGTGTGTGTGTGTGTGTGTGTGTGTGTGTGTGTGTGTGTGTGTGTGTGTGTGTGCACGTTTGG
The DNA here is from genome assembly GCA_033220385.1 of Triplophysa yarkandensis. Classification (NCBI taxonomy): domain Eukaryota; kingdom Metazoa; phylum Chordata; class Actinopteri; order Cypriniformes; family Nemacheilidae; genus Triplophysa; species Triplophysa yarkandensis. The sequence goes on along the minus strand of CM065669.1, from coordinate 13,018,021 downwards.
GTCAGAGAAATGTCTTCCACCGCAGGTCAATAGTGTGATGGATGGCTGATGAGTTAAATTGCTTTCACACGCGCACACACTCTGCCTTGCACACGTATGCGAGCACACACCTCACACTCGACGCACTGCTGTCGGTCTGAGGATGTAAATAAACGGTGCAGAGCTTTAGTATTCAAATAGAGATTTACTCTATGCAGATGAATGAGGTGGACTAGATTACCAGCATTAAGACGCGAGGCGGATGGAGGAGGGGGTGACATCCGTGTCTGTCGTCAGAGGGCCATACTGTGCAAAGAACGCATCCTGTGTGCGCTCACGGATATTCCTTTGCTCATTCCACCCCTCTTTTCTAAATGAGGAATGATGCAGGTGCTTGCCGAGCAAACAGCAGTGTGTCGAGGAGAGCCGGCTCCGGGGTCCTGGGACTTCTGTCCGGCGTGTAGCCTGATTGAAAATCATTCTGATGTGGCAGCTGCAAAGGTTATCTCTGGAATAGGTTCAGCGGAGGTCCCAACAGCTCCCCGTCCAGGGCCAGGTGGAAAGTGTGTGCGTTCGTGGGTGAGATATGGACGGTAATAGTGCAGGAAGAGAAGACAAAAGTATATAAATACAGGCCGATGCTTGGCGGTGACATGCTGTTTCAGGGGTGTGTTCATACCTGCCTGTGTTCACATGCACGGATACGTTTATTTGCTCGTACTGTAGGTGCACGTGCCCGGTCGTGTGTGGGTTTGTCTGTTATCTCCAATGCACAGCATCCTCTGGTTGGCCAGTTGGCTGCGAGGTCCTGATCCTGCCTTTGAATAGCATTGACCCCTACCATGACCTCCAGCCAGACCTGATATGACCCTCTCTGCTCTCTCTCGGAAAGTGTTTGCCGCGAAAGAAAAAGAGAGGGGATTGCGTTGTCCAGCTGAGGAGGGTTTAATAGAGGGGGTCATCGGGCGGGTGGGTCACTTATAAAGCCGCGGGTCTGCCCGGGCTGAACAATGCATAACCCATATGACCCTCGACCCGAAACATGTGCTTCATTTCTGCTGCACTTGAACAAAAGAGAAATGCTTTTTTACTGAAGAAGAAGATTAAAATCTATGATCTTTAATAACCAATGGGGGAGGTGGCTGACACTTTACTGTAATCAAATTACTTCTCCTATTGTGTAATTTGTGAGCAATATAAGTGTCACCATGAGTTATCACTTATTAAGAGGACACTGATTTCTTAAGGTTTTTAACAGGTCACAGAAAGTTATACATCGAACAAGTGTAGCTCTAATTTTAAAAACACGGTTTTTAATGGTATTTTGTGTCTGTTCAGACCTTTTGCACAAATGCAATTTTAAACTTCGATAATAATGGATTGGTCTTTGTGACATTATATTTGCAGGCCTGTCATCATGACATGACAATAGTGTTATTATAATATAATATAAAATAAAATAATATGATATAATATAATATAATATAATATAATATAATATAATATAATATAATATAATATAATATAATATAATATAATATAATATAATATAATATAATACAATATAATATAATATAATGTTGTTTAAATTGTAGCATTTAGTTCAACCTTTTAATAGTTGCAACTCATGCTCCTTAATGAAGAGTTATTCATTATTTTAAACAAAACATATATTCTCATTATGTTTAAGGCTCGGCCTTGACTAAATCTCTTCACAATCCCCCTTTGGTTCATTGGTGAAGCCACCGTAAAATGCCCTTAGAATTCTCGGGACAAAACTTTTACCCCTCTTACGGCGCCCCTGACTGTACAGTATGTACCTATACATATGCTACATAATACTTTATGTGATATATCGCTTGATAATTTAAAGATTTTCATTTAAAATGCTACATTTTAACGATAAAATACGTTCAAGATTTGGAACAATGTAGCACTCATGTCGTATACTTCTTATATTATTAGCTGCATAACAATTTTTATTTCATTTCTATCACTGAATTGTTAAGCTGGAAAAATCTGATATTGGTTGTAAATGTATCAAATATTCATAAGCATTAAAGTAATGAGTAAAATGATGAATGTCTGATAGAGGAATTAATAAAGCAACTCAATTACAATCTGGAACAAAAGTCATTACTAACTGATTACTTTAGGAAACTTGCTCAATACTGGTAGCACAGATACATGACAACCACGACTTCTTCTGCATTATAACCAAATTAATTGAAAATGAGTTTAATTGGGCCATTTTGTAATCATCTCTGTCACCCATCTTTAAAGATGAAAAAGTCAATATTTAAAGTCCGCCAGTCGTCGTAAAATGTAATATTTGACCATTAAATATTACATATTTAAATATTTTTTTCCTATGGAATTATTTTTCTTGAATGTAACTCTTCAGTTTCATTTGGGTTACACAAATTAATACATATGCAAATGAGCCCCCATCAATCTTGCCTTGACCTTCCAGCATTTTAAACTAAAAGTGAAACTGACGCAGCAGTTCAGCGACCGTTTCATCCTGAATCTATGCAGTGCCCTCATATATCTCTGTCTCCCACTGCTGATCCACAGGGCCAGATGAGTCACAGGTTTCTGATATCACCAGGCCAGTGTCAAACCACAATTTTAAACTCTTTTATAAATTTTAAAATATAAGTTTTATGGTGAAAAAACAGCAATGAAAAATATACACTTGTCAATGTTTTATAATCTTAAGGTGGTCTTAATATGAGATAACATGTGTCCGAAATTCATCTGGACGGCATCCTTTATTTTGCCGACCTTTAAAGTCAAGCATCCTTAATCATCGGAATGAGTACGACTTCCAGATCCACTTGATGTGGAATCCTCAAGAGTCACATTTTGGTACAAACCAAACCAACCGCCAAACTGCTGACGGATCTTAGGTGATGTCGGATGTTTTTCTTGCGTATTCTGCACCATCGGCTTGACTCCCATTTAGGCAAATATGAAGCTACTTCATATATCATACAGAGCATAATGACAGCCTTACATGGGCTTAGCTTGTGTTGATCATGATGGTTGATCCTCAGGGGCAGATCTGGGCAGTTCTGCATTGATCTGTGTGTGAATGAACTCCAACACACAGTTTGAGCTCTGTGACGAACTAACATGACTCTGTGTGTGTGTGTGTGTGTGTGTGTGTGTGTGTGTGTGTGTGTGTGTGTGTGTGTGTGTGTGTGTGTGCGTGTGTGCGTGTGTGCGTGTGTGCGTGTGTGTGTGTGTGTGTGTGTGTGTGTGTGTGTGTGTGTGTGTGTGCGTGTCTTTTAGAGACCTGCCATTTCTGGGTTGTGTGAGATAATTGACTTTTTCTGGCATGCATTTTGCACATAACTGCATATGTGCTATAGACTTGAACGATGAAAAACGTAAACTATGTGATGAGACAAAAATAAATATTTATATACATTAAAAATACATATTTGGATATTTAAAATGATTATTTTATATTGTTACTAAGCAGTCCCTTTGTAGACCATCATTTTGTTTGCTGTCCGTCTTTTCACTTTATTGTAGGATATTTCTTTGATATATAAGGTAATCTCTATCTCTCTAACCACCCTTAAAATGCCCTGACGGTTTCCAGCGCCGCTGTTGCCATTATGTGTTTTTATTTGTGACATTGGGTCAAAAAACAGCTTCAGCGCAGCTCAAACGGAGGAGCAATAAGAGCTTGTAAAAGCATCTCTATCTGGGAATGATTACAGATATTATTGACTGAAATAAATCCCAAATCACAACCGATGCGGTTGGAACTGCCCCCTCAGGACCGTCCTAAAACGACTGCCACAATTAACAATCCCAGATGCACGCGTTTAACCGAAGAAGGCCGGTTACCCATAATGTATCACCATAATTCTCCGTCTAATGACATTCCCTCAGAGGAGCTTTCATGACGACCCTAATGAAGAGATAACCAACATGGCTCCGGGGACAACAACCACTGTTATTGGTCCAGGTAGACAAGAAACCCACGAATTTGGATGTTTGGAGAATTTATCATTAGTAATTTCGTCTCTGTTTTAAGTTGTTGTCATGTGAAAAGGGCCAAATGAACCATGGGCATGTCCAATGCCCTTGACTGCCGATGTGATGGATGGGCCTGTCAGCCAATGACAGCGGCTAGACAATTTCCCGAGATGTTTTTGGAGGGCTATTTTGCAGTGACACAGGGGCAATGGGGCATGTTATTGGGCAAAGACGAGAAGTGGGACTCGCCGTGCTCTCCTTTCACACAAGCCATTGAGAACAGAAACCTCTCAGGACGTCGCCAAACCAAAGATGTCATGGGGAGATCATTCTGGGATTTTCGTGATGCTGGTTTTAAGCTCCAGCAATAAATATTGCATGTCTGAGCAGCTAGAGTTGTAATCTTGATGACATTACGATGGTTCAGCTGGATCTCAGAGTTTGATGGATGTGTTTTAGCAATATTGTAAAGGTCTTTCTCCAGCCTCGGGAAAACTGTGTGATATTTCCACTGGCGGACTTTAAAAAACCAAACTCAAGTTTAACATTTCCACATACTGTTTTTGGAAAGAGTAAAGTTGAAGTTTTTAAATACATTACTGCTTTTAAATTTCTTTATCAAATATAAAACTTACACAATTAATAAGACTCATGCGTCTATAGATGCATTGGTCAGTTTCTCAACTATTATAGCATTATATTAATGTATGACCTTATGGTTCTTAAATATTAATGTATGACCAATAGTTCTTAAATAATCGTTCAAATATAAGTGTCAACAAACATTTCTTCTTAAAATGTTTACAAGACAAAGGTGAGCATAAGGCGCCCGGACAGGCGTGTATATGTGTGTTGGGGATCGGGTTTGCGAGTTTTAAATCTGTCCCATGTCAAGGTCATGTATTTTATTGGATAAGTGTGTGAGAGAGAGCTGTCGAGAGTCAAAGCGTTGTGTAACCTGGCGCTCAGCAAGTCCTCCGATGTGAGAGTAAATTACCGCTCACTTTATGTGTTTCACCTTGGCTTTGAAGGGACAGCTCTTGATCGGGAGGAACTTGAAGACTTTCTAAAGCACTTCATGGCCTTTGAGATTTTTCCTTTATGGGGTGCAAGATTCGTACACTTCACTCACTTTTTATCGCAGTGACAGGCTGTTAAGACAGTTACAAATTTGATATGTCATTTTCATTATATTTTATAAAATTTGTATTATGGAGCGTCACAATCCAAGTGACTGATGCATGGGAAATATTATAGACTTGGGTTTAGTCTGTTCTTGGACATAAAGGCCCACCAGATGTCTACTGCACAACATGAAATTAGCAACACACAAAATGCAACACACCGGTATAATATAAAATAAATGAATTAAATAAACTAAAAATAAAAAATAATGCTAAAGGAATTTAAAGAGAGACAAAACAGGGTTGTTTGAACCATTAAATATTAGTAATCTTCCATATTTTCATGGCAGGGTTGACATTTGCCAATTCACAGTTATTTATTGCATTAATTAACTAAACAGTACTTTGCAAAACCACTAACATTTCAAAGCATATGTTAACAAAACCACAAGATAACTTTTATAAAGAAATCTGTTAATACACTGCACACAATCAGATCTCTTTTTTATGATTTTTATATCATAAATAAATGAGAATGGTGTAATTTTGAATGTATATACAGTACATCTTGGTGGTTGAAACTCAGACTCCAATGTAAGTATTGCAGAAATATATTGCAATATATATTTTATGTGGGAAGGAAATAAACAACTTTTCCTGATGTATAGGATTTGAGGACATGAGTACTGTACCTGTTTTTGTATAATCATAGTATTGACCGAAAAATATACTCATTGAAATGAGTTTAATATTGAATTTTCTCATGACAGAAGAAAACTATAGACAAAAGTTTGTGATGTAAAGGCTATTTTAAGTCAGCCCGGGCACTATATGCCACTTGTCCGATGCAGTGGAGGGAGGAGGGATCAGGACTGACCTTCAGGATCAGATTGGAGAGGGAATGGTAAAGGACCTGCTGTCTCCGTTCTGCAATTAATACACAGTGTTTTAGAGGTGTAGCGTCAGCGATGTCCCCAGGGCCAAGAGCAGTAAGCAGGACTTTCATATTACGCTACATACTTCTGCTCTCTCCGAAAGGTCACACATCTGATCTGTATTCACAAAGCCTCGAATGTTTGTGCCGCCGTTGTAAAGCAAAGGCTGCCACGCGAGGCAGAGGATGAGAGGGCGTTTGTGTCAAGTGTGAGGTCAACAATGTTTGAGAGTTTCGAACCAGCGGGATGCACGGAGAGCAACGGATGAGAGGTAGAAAACAAAAGGAAGATTGCATTACGCCTCCTCAATTTTGACCTTTTTAATAACCAGGGACGTCGGTTCAAGGGCACAGTCATGGACCACTCACGTGAGAGAAATTATTCAGCCTTATGCTGAATTCCGTGAATGCTGTTTGAATTTGATATCGGCTGAACGTCGTTCCAGATGCGTTTATTTTGTTAGAACTTGCCCTTCTTAAGCAGCTTGATACAGTAAACCCTTCTTTAAGATGGGACCTTGACATAATCTTAAGTTTCTTATAGCTAACGTAAAAAGGAAAGTGTTGCGTTGTCACCAAATGACATTTGATCACTGCCACCAATCAGAGAGTGGCTTAACTCTCTATATAATCCCTTACCCACCGTTGTATCAATATTCACTTTTACGGTACATTTATGCATTTCATGGTAGGTAAGGAAAAGCAGTTTAGAGTGCTTTTAAGGTATACATTTCATGAACACAGTTTTGTTCCCTGGGAGCACTACTCTTTGAGGTGGTAGACAAGTTTCTGCGTGTGCTGTTAATAATAAATAAGTAAATGCTCCTTTGGGTTGGCTATGGGTTCTGGGATATGTTCTGAAGTTACCGCAACATTAAAGTGTATCCTTCTAGTTTCTTAAGAACTTTAAACACTAAGCCAAACGTGGAACATCTGGTCGGGTGGTTTTACAGCATCAGCTGGGTTTAGGTTTGTTGGTGTGATGTTCATTGTTACGTCAAGGTAAAATTGTATAGCTATGAAGAAAAATCTTCACTAAACATGATAAAAGCCGGTTGTGGATGGCAGCGGGTGAAGCCTAAATCTCCCCAAAAGGGCAATGATTTCTTTCTAATCCTATGCTCAATTAACTAAGGTTTCTATGGGCCATTTTGCGAGATTGACCCAACAAATCAGTTACAGACGGATTCAAAATCTTTCACATTTCCGCCCGGACACACAAACAGAAAGATTCGAAATAAAATAAAAAAAACATTTGGTGCTGCTGAAATTGCTTACATTCGATATTGCATATTGAACCGACTCCATAGCTCTTGCCGTCTCATTTTCATGGAGGTAAAATTGAATATGGCACATGCACTTTCTATTATGTAATGAGCAAAAACGTTTTCCTATGTAATAGCTAATTGTGTGACACTTGCACATGAAGGAATGGGTCGGGCCTCGGTGTCATGATCTAATTCCTTCCAGTGAGATGGAAAATACATGCCCACACACTCATAACAGCGTTACGCAGCTTCGACTGCTTTAATGCAATACACGTTACATCAACCTGGGGACACCACGCAACCTCGAGCAATTACAGTATTGCTTGCTCAAAATCTAGTAGGTGAAATATACACTTGGCTGTCATCAAAGTGGATTAGAAAGGATTATAGTCTGCATCGCAATAAAATCAGATGAACTACATCGCTCAAATTATGTATGTTAAGAAAAAGTCATGTGCTTGCAAAAGGCCGCTACAGCTGAAACATGAAAAAAGCAATTTCTCTAATACACACTGCAACTTTTTTAACCGGATCAACTCTGATTCAATTATTTATTTCAGTTCTTTGTGTATTTTTAGAGAGAGATTCTAATGTATAATAAATGCTCTTTCTGTTGGTCATCAGCACAACATATTCTGGATTTCCCAACGTATTGCATTCTAAGGTATATGTACCATTATAATAAGAGGATTGATGCTGCTTGTTTTTCCCATTCACCTCACTGGTGACGGTGTTTCCATGTATGCCGCATGGTGTGGTGGTAATACGTTAATCAATAGTTAGGACATTAATGTATAGGCGTTCACACACACAGCGTAGTTTTAGTGACAGGGTGTCTGGTAATGAAGGTGTAAGTGTGTGTGGGTGTGTACGCCAGGGGTGCGTGACCTCAGAATGTTTAACATTTGTTGGGTTCTCAGATGGATGAAGATCATCGCTCGGGGTATCAGCCGGGTTGGGAAACAGATAGAAATTAAACCGTGTGTGCTCCACATTTTTTTTTTTTACCAAAAGCAGCCACGTATGAATGTTTATTTATGTAAGGATTTATCATTCAATCTAAATTTCACTGTCTAAATTCTTCATTTTAATTTGATTCTCTATTTAAACAAAATGTTATTTTATAACGTAATTGCGGTATCAATGGATTCTTCTCTCTTATTCCTACAGTCCTGTAAAAATTAATTTTTTTCATTTTATTTTTGAACCATCTTGTAAATTTGCGGTGGATTTTACTGTAATGTTACACATTTAACTGTATTTCAAAAATCTGTCAAATGTCGGAGCAAAACTCTGTTAATGTTAATGTTAACAGCTTAAGGTAATTAGTTGTCAATTCACTATTTAAGCTGATAGGTATTTTTAAATATATGTTCTGTATTGGACAAATACATCATAACCCTGACCATAGGTGACAATAAACTATGGAAATGTTGAAAGTGTTCTTGCATGGTTGGACATGAAGACGTGTGGTTTGCACACACAAACATCAGAGCGATCTTTTGACGGGGCAACAAAGCAACAGCATTTACTATTTTCTTTGGTGCCAGACGATAAATGGCCTACTTGTGTCAGTAGGCTTCAAATCACAGACGCACAGCAACAAGAAATTACCAAGTTAAAGAGTAAATGATGGGAAAAAAGAGGCACACACACAAAGACAAACACAAAAGATGCAGTGTTGTGCTTGATGATGGCTGATGTTCTCCGTGTGTCAATCTCCTGATAATCACAGGCTTGGTGATTTTGTGTCTGCAAACCTTTGGCATTGTTAGTTCGACTCAAGCACAGATGTGAGTTGCACTAATTTGCCAACCAGGACCGCTAACCAGCAGACTAAACCAACCAGAAACCGTCATCAGCAGAGGTCTAATCCTTCATGACTGCTTTAGACCTGCAGAGATGGAGCTGGCTGTCAGTCCGTGCTGTACCGTGACCACAGATGGTGGGTTTGAAGAAGAAAGAAAGAAAGAAAGAAAGAGAGAGAGAGAGAGAGGGAGAGAGCAGTACTCAATGAGCGGTAGACAGCCAGGGGTCAGTATTTCTGTTCCTGTGCTGGTCAGATGTTGGAAAGAAGGCTTTTTGTCCCACTCAATGGGGGATCCATTCCCTCTGTCATCCTGAGAGCACCTGCTCGAGCTGTCACAACGGCTCGCTCACAGCTCGCTCCAGCTTCATCTCGGCCTTTATCGCACTCAATGACTTCGAACCGCTCGAGTCACTTGACTCGTTTTACTGGAAGGGATGACCTTTGCAAAAAGCTTCTTACACAAATCGCAAGATGTAAATCATGAAGTTTCGTAAACCCAGTTGTTGATGCACTCTTCAGTGCTGATCTGTGACTAGATCTCTAATAAAATATGTATGCATAAATTGATTTCCAAAAATTCACAGGACATTGAACTTCAACCTTCCCATAAGAGAAAACACAAAAGACAGAGATGGATAAAAAGGGCGCCCTGTTCGACTTTAATGCGTGTTTTACAGTATTAAACTGGCAACACTGTATTTCACAGTTAGTTACTGTAATGACTACTTAAAGATACGTCATGAAAGAATGATTTACTCATTTTAATTAAAGTTTCATAAAGTTTCTGTAAACATGTTCGTCTGTAATTTACATTTGATTTTCATCCAAGACTGTTACTTAATATATGTTTTTCATTGTAGAAGCTAACTGGCAACAGTGTATACATTATATTACTGTAAAAGTCCTGGTTAAGTCTAACAGTGTGAGTTTATGGGCGGACGTTCCCTGAAAGGAAACTGTGAACACAAAAGAGGCATACAACCAGGCTAGATGTAGGTAAAACGGGATCATTTAGTTGTCATTTAGATAGGGGTAGTCGTGGCCTGGTGGTTCGAGTCTTGGGCTCATGATCCAAAGGTTGCTGGTCCGAGTCTTGGAACCAGCGAGGATACCACGACTGAGGTGAGTCCCTTGATCAAGGCACTGTCCCCCCCACTGCTCCCCGGGCACCGCAGCATCTGCTCCGGATGTGTGTTCACAGTGTGTGTGTGTGTGTTCACTTACTAGAAGGGTTAAATGCAGAGCACAAGTTCCATACTTGGCAATATGTCATGTCACTTCACTTCACTACAGTGTGTGCCGTGACCTTCACTCATATTTTGTAGTATTAGATGGGAAAGTTTTAAAGGAATCTCCTGCTTATTTTGTTTTTGTGTCTTTATGTCGCTATCTTGCGCTTGTCGAGGATGCTAAAAACATTTCTTCAAGAGTTCTATCTGATTGGCTGAGAGCTATGCAATATTCAACCAGCCCTGCGAGCGGATTTTACCGTCATTACTTGAATTCAGTGCAGAAAAGTACAATTAGAGTCTTGACATATCAGAGGTTTTTTATAGACACTATTTGTGATTGTCATTAAACTGCACACTTGTGCCTTCAAACTATTGTATAAATGTAATATGGCACTCGCAGTCGTGTGATGGTGATCGCCTATGGCCAACACAGCTATACTGATAAAGAGAACCATCAACGTACTCAGGCCCTATTGCATTAGTACACGTGTGTGTATAATTGTTGCGTAACGTCACTGTCCTCGTCAAACCTTGTATTTAAAAAAAAAAAAATACTGATTCATTATTATTTAGTCCCCCTTCATGTTTTCCCTCTTTTTTTGTGAACATCTAACCAATAAAATGGTTTGAAAAGTGCTTCACGTCTCAGACAACACAGAATTTAATCATTAATAAAGTGGCATTTTACATAAAAACGATGGTACATTTTCCACCACAGTAAAAGTTTCCGACCCTGGGATGTTGAAGTAACTCAACGTTTAAGGCTTTCTAAAACAAGCAGTCCTGTTTGCAGTTTAGAGCCTTCAATGTCACCATCCATAGCCGAACTTCACACGTCGCCTCGGCCACCGTCTCCGCTTCCACAGCACAGCCTGGAATCAATACCCCTCGCACTGTCATTTGTCACATATTTACAAGGCTGAGAAGCACTCCATTTTAAGACGGTGTAATCTATCAGTTCAGAGTCTCTGCTTTCTCTCTCCCTCTCTTTTCTTCTCCTGCATTGACTGTCCTGTCTGACGGATGGGATATGAACGCCACTGCAAACGGATGGAGAGCCGAAGCCAGAATGCTGCTTTATTTTCAATGGCGTCTCTATGCTGATGTGTATTGGACTGCATTTAAAACGGCTATTAATCTCAGGCCGAACTAGATTAAAATACAGTTATCATTCCACCTTAGAGGACAGAACCCAGACCTTCCTTTGTCACCGCTGACAACAGACCTCTCGTCATTTCCAAACCAATTGCAACCGGGAGAAAGCCACGTCCCCGTCTTTCCATACTTTGAGCAAGGAAACAAGCCAGAGACATAAATTCAAGGGGTTTTCAAGCACTTTTAAGAAATGTAATCAATTTCCCCATTTGCTGTAGGGTGCACTGCAAAGGCCTTGATATCATTTCATTCGGGGTGTCTCGCCAGTAAGTAAGGCATCTTAAAGGAGGAACATTCAGCTTTTATCAGATTTGCCCTCACTTAGGATGATAAATTTGATCTCTCATGTTCCATAATTATGGTTTGTTCACCTTACACACAGCGGCATTGCCTTCAACATCGTTGAGACCTCTCAAAAACAATTGCTGTTAGACAGGAAACCCAATAACTTCTTTGCAGTATAAAAGGGCACCATTTCTGTCTTACAAGTGGCACAGAATGATCAATGTTTTCACAGCGCTCCCGTCATCTGCTCCAGGTCAGGCACACAGTCAGTTGTGTTATGGATGCCACATAAATCCTGAGACAATGTATTTGTTATTAATACACTGAAGCGTCGGTTTATAGTTGGCTATAGCCTTGTGGGTAGAGTCTAACATCTAAAAGTTCAAACATTTTTGAGAGATAACATACAATGTCATATTTTTGTGAATTAATATCTCGAAGCCCCCAAAAATTCCAACAAAAGGAGATGCCTTAAATTTCGCATAAGTTACATATGTGCGGATATTATGTATATGTACCGTTAAGGATGATTCCATGCTGAAAATGGCACTTACCAAAATTTAGAAAAGCATGCACTAAAAACCTTACAGTCATCTCATTAGTTTTTTAATCTATAGAGTAAAAACTTTGCTAAAAACATTTTGAACGCCAAGTAGACATTTGAATGGAGTTGCCCATAACCTTATTATCAATATGTTGGGGGAAATTATTTGATTTAAATAGAAAAATGAAATAAAATAAGAGTAGGAATATGGATTAGGGTTAAAGTTTTATCATAAACGTTACATCCTTTATTACCTTCTGAACTCCAATAGTAGGTCAAAAGACTACTAGGAAAGTCAACGGTGACCCAGAACAGTTTAGTTACAAAGTTAAGTTAAAATATCTTCATTTGCGTTCAGCAAAACAAAGACAAGTGTACAGGTTTCCAACACCTGGACGAACTGCCAATGTTGATAACAATTTTTGCGAAATTTTTATTAGAAATGAGATGACCGAATTGAACGCTTTGCTGCCATTATAAGTTTATCTACTGTAATGTGATAAAACTTAAATAAAGAAGCATATACCAACAAAATAGACGTTGATTAAAGTCCAAAACCAATAACTATAAGACAACCTACAAAGGTAATGCACCGCCTTCCATGTTTGATTGCTTAATGGATTACTTTGGAGCAGTATCTAAATGGCCGAACATTTTTTGAAAACTGTGTGGATGACATTCCCTCCTCTCTCCGTGGAATTAGGCTGGTATTCGTAGACATGTAGTCGAGCATTGTTTCTAAACATAGTTTCCATTTAGCAAGTAGAATCACGGTTACTGTTGGGTGAACGTCTGGTCTCAAAGGTCACACCGGAGAAAGCGAATCAAGCAGTTCCAGTAAGTACTCGCTCTGTAAAGCCCTAGTTGGGGGGGGCTAAGTTGTGACAATATCCATTAACACTACAGCGCGGGTCAAATACCCTGTATTCGGTATACCAGCATTCAAATGAGGATGCACCCCCCTCCCCACCCCGCCATTCCTCCTCCTTTGTTGTCAACAGACCCATGGGCCTGTTTGGTGTGACCCTACACCCCCTTAGCCATTACAGCCTAATTGAACACATCCGCTGGGACATAAACGCACACAAATACAGGCGCACTTACAGGAAACTTCAGCACTTACCAAAACACAGGATTCCGCTACCAGAAACAGCCGTGAGTTCCAAGAAGAGGGGGTCCATTAATAATGGATCGGTGTAAAATCGCATCCGAAACGTATGGATTTTCTGTTGAGGTGAACGACAGGCCTTCAGTCGAAGATCTCCTGCCGTCGACCCGGCCTGAGAGACTGCAGCGTGGATGTGAGTGCTGAGTTTTGAACATCACTCATTGATTGCCAAGAACCTCTTATAGCAGTGTCACATCAACATGTTAGACAGACTGGAGCTAAAGAGCCACCTTCTTGTCACCAGTTTCTTAGCTCTGCTGGGCCAGGCTTTGTTCAAAATTAAAGATTAACCACAAAGCGTCTGCCTTCAAAATAGAGATTCACACCTAAAACCTGAGGGACGCCGGTCGTTAGCTCCGCACCATCCGAGAGCAGCGGTGCAAGGGGGGGACATGTTTTCTCCATTTACATGTATCGATTTCGTCTATGACTCGTGTGTTGTGGCTGCTGTGATAAAAGGTTGCCATTTCATACATGACATCCCCTTCACGTTAAACACCGAAATATTCTGTGTCATTGGTTAACCCGCATTGAAATTTCTGAACCAAATAGAATTTTTTCATTGTATTTTGTTAGGATATTCTGGTGCTGAGATGTGATTTAAGCTTTCGCAATTTCCGATTTTAACCACTCAATTTTTGCGGCCGTTAAAATTGACCATTTCATTTTGAGCTTTTGGCCAAATCGTAGGCAAAATACAAGCGTGGGGAAACAAGGATGCAAAAAAATTAGGAAAAATAAGTTGAAGTCACAGACTGTGAAATACTGAAAGCTTTCAAATTGAAAGTTGTTCAAATGAAGTCCTACCGAAGACTAATGGCATAGTTCTAATGACGAGAAGTGATTAAACACTCTCTTTTGGCTTACCGCTGTAATGACATTGTGGAGATCACACTAACCCACACATCCCATGCCGTTTCTGCCGATCATATGTTTATTTTATGTACCTGTACTGAAGAAGCGCATTGTTGATATCTCCCCAAAAAGTTTCACATTTACACGAGACAGATTCAGCTTCACTATTGATTTCGGAAAACATTTTTTAATCAAGAGGGCTCTTCCTCAAATGAATAGGTGGATGGTCTTGCTCTTCTGCACTCTCTCATTGATGCGTGGCCGTGCTTTTATGGGAGAATATCGAATAAAGAACTGAGAACTTTATGATGTGTAAAGTTCAAGATTTAGAAAAAACTTTCAAAAACTTTCCCGAAAAAGTTGTTAGACAGACATGCTTTGTCATGCGTCTAACACAGTTTTTAAAACACTGGACCATGTTGGGCATCAGAAGCCAGTATATTTAACAGTCTTAAACAGTCAGAATGGATAAAATAGTGTGTTACCACACCTATAAACTTTAAAGAAATACCAAACTTGAATGGGTTATTCCCAATGTTTGTGTGTGTTTCTGGGCATTTTTTCATGATTTTCCGGCAGTCGTTTTATATATTTATTGTAGAACTAAATGTACAAAACACATATATGGAACTTGATCTTTCCATGATATTCTAATGAGGTTTGGAATAAAAGAAAAATGTATATTATTGACATTATTGTTTGTGACTTATAGTTTAGGTTTTGTAGTGCATGACCACAATGCATGCTATTTTAAATTCATCTTTTGTTGTCCTTTCATATGTTTAAAAAACAGTCACACCGAATATGCGTTCATACATAGATTGGTGAAAAATACTTATCTGGCAAGAGCCGAAACAGGAACTGTCAAATGAATGCTCATCACATCAAGATCGTTCAAGAAATGACAAACTGTACCAAGAGTCAAACCAACCCCTCTAAACATCTCTAAGCTGGATCTGGTTGGACAAATTTCTCTATGCAGATGTATTTATAGGGAGCGTTAACTGTTTGAGCTTTGCTGTCTTTTCTCCAACTAATCAAGACTTTCTAACTCTGTTGAACTTTGAGAAACCTACACCAACCTAAAATAATGTCATATCTACTTACTTAAAGGCTTAAGTTCTGGCAATAAACCTTCTCGAGCTTTACTGGGAAAAGCGGTTGCACTCAACCCTTAATACGGTATTGAAATGTCAGGGTTTGAAAATGTCAGCCTCTGCAGGTATATCCATGATCTATCCTTGGAAAAATAGGCCCTTAAAGTGTGCTACCTTCAGCTAAGATGGTCGTAAATGAACCATATGAAGGCTGTCTCTCCACGCTTGACTTAAACATAGTCTCTTAGGGGCCAACTCAGGCCTTTACTCCGCAACGCTTCAGATTCGCCTGAAAAATCCTAAAGCTCTATAGAATGCAGTTGTTCATGAAGAGGAAGCGAAGCCGCTCATTGCCATGAGTGGGATAATGATGGAAAGTTATCCAGAGCTATAAAAGCCAATTACCCACAATCACACGGAAAAATACTCAAAAGGCAATTTATGCAAGTATTTCTTATTGTCCTTTCACTCTATCTTCTGCCTCTTCAACTGCACTGTCTTTTCAAGCTGTCATTTGTCATCATTAAACAACAATGCAAGCAGCTGTCCCAAAAGCCATTACTGAAATTGCTGGAGATGATTTCTAGCGTCCTCCACATATGGACAAAAAATCTTTTTTTCCCAATGGAGGTCTTTACACCCTTCTCTATGGATCCTCAACAACATCCTACATAAATTGAAAGAGAGAGAGAGAGGGTGCTGGCTTCTTTTTCAAGTGGTTTGAATGAACACAAATTCTGAACGATCAAAACTTCCCACTTGACTCACGGTGGAGAGTCAATGGAACAGTGTGGAAGGTCTCGGTCTCTTTAGAGCGTATTGATAAAAATATTGAGCTTGACGCTCAGAAACCCCTGAACAGTTCCGTTGGACCATCTTCACCTTCTACAAGTCACCAGTCACTAAATTATCGTGATTTCGCCTTTGGTTGGTCAAACCGGTAAAAGTTTAGTATAATCATGTACTGTAGGTGTGATTTTCTTTAGTTTGACAGATTTCTCCTGAGAGAAAAGCCTAAATTAAGTCATAAATCTTTATAGAGCTTCTTAAGAGATCTCATGTTGCATAAAACATCTGATTGTTAAGTCTGCATGGAAAGTCCAAATTGTTGATCTCGGTATGAACTAAAGGATTTTTGATCAAATCGGTCGGTGACTGCTCTCAGTTTCACATTTTAGTGCTGATTGGAGTTGGGGCTTATTCGCATATTCGTGTCTCTGCAAATACTCAATGAAGCTAAGGTATAAAGTTACATTTAAGCCATTTTAAGGAAGAAAAAAAGGTTATTTTCTGGGGACAAATGTAAATATGTATTTCTGATTGTCAAAGGTTTAAAGGAAAAGACATCAGGCCCCGGGGAGTTTAAACAAAACCCAACTCCTGTGCTAGGAAAGATGGACCTCTTAACAATAAATGGTACTGTACATCTGCTTTGTTAATTCCCCCATCCATCTGATTTCTGGTAAATTGTGTGATTACTCCATCCTGGTGTGAATGCATGTAGTTTAAAAGCAGTCTGGGCTCAGCAACATGAAGACAGCAGTCCTCATCTTCACATTGATTTCAGATCAAACGCTGTAATGAGCTTTAATGTAACTCAGCCCCTCGCTGAACATGATAAAAGCTCGGGGATCCACCCTCCATTTTTGGACAGAAAATCACATCGCTTTTCCTTGACATGATCATTTCAGTGAATTCAAAGAAGTTTTAAGAACATAATGAAAAGTAACACGTGAAAATAATCAATGGGAATAGGAATTTTGTGTAGGTTCTTGGATGATGACTTTAAACTGTGATACAATTATTTCAAAATGACATCACTTTGATTTTCAAAGTTGGTGAATTTAATCAAAAACCCCACATGAAATTCAACGTACTATTTCAAATGACCTTGTTCCGATCCTTGAGCCGACTGATTTATAAAAAAGAATTTTTAACCGACTGTATTATTGGTCTTTTACGGTAGATGCCATGAAGACTAGCTTCACTTCTCACTTTCTCGTTTAGCTGTTGATTCGCTGTTCTCCTGCCCAATGACTCCAAAGGCATTTTGGATCTTGCTGACCATGTCTGCATTCGTGCCAGTGTTTAAAAGTTCTGCCCTGGCCAGAGTGCTGACAGATGAGCCTGAATGAGTCTATCTGTGGCGTGAGCTCTCCGGCCATTGGCTGGATCCTCTATGGTCATCCTACCTGCCTGACACCCTGGAATCATGATGAATCGGCCCCAACTGCAGCCTCAGATTGTTTTTTAACATTTAATTCAGTTTCTTCCTGTGCTTGGATGAACATGGGCCGTGTTATGGATTTCTGGTCTAATGTACTCCAGCAGGTTGGGAGAAGGGCCCCAGTAAGCCATGGAAATTATGGAGGTTTGGATCAATACTCAAGGTCATCACCTCCACACAACCCCCACACCCCGTCCTCCTCGTTGTGGTTCAGTCTTTGATTCAGTGTTGTGCCCTATGGTTCTGCCTGCTTTGGTCACCGCGATTGCCGGTACCCAAGAGCAAAGACCACCTGCTTAGAATGGGGTGGGGGGGGGGACAAGAACAATCATGCCATCATTAAGAACACAACAAGCCAACAAACAAATGAATGGATAGTAGCACAGACCAATAAATACTCTACAGGCATAACAAAGACAACTGGATGAATGCAATGAACAAATGAATTAAATTTTTTTTTAAATAATAGCAAAAACAATTTGTGGTTAAATAATAATAAGCATCACATTTAAATAGGAGCGAATTTGGAAAATCAACCTGTCTGAAGATTTCAAAAAGTCAAGGGAATTAAATTAGGAATAATATCATAATGTAAAAAAAAAAGCTCACAATTTTTAATACATAAATATAATTGTATATTTTCTACCCGTCCCTGGTGTTAAATGTGATAGGTAAGAATCCTGGCTGTTCAAAGTTCAGTTGTACACATCAGAAAGTGTTTTGTTAACAGAATATTGCTCTTTCGATGCCTGAGCCTCTAAGATTTCGGAGTCGCATTTGATTGACAGTAAACCCTATAAAACCGTCACCGAGAGCCGTTGTGTTTTGAAGGGATCTGAATTACAGTGCATTCAGCATTCTGTGTTCTGTATCTGTGGACATTACCCATGTCCCTCTGTCTTTCTGTCACCTCGAGCCCTCATCAACATCGCTGTCCCTTTATTTAGGTCTTTTTTTCTCTGCCCGGTTATTTCAGAGTGCCGTTCTGCTCCTCTCTCCCGGGGCAAGATTACCCTTTTATTTTGTTGTGGTGGTAAAATTACTGGCTTGGGAAGATTGGACCACGTTTGCTGTTGAGGAAATCAATTTTCTTTCTCTCGTATATGATCAACATGTCAGAGGCTTCAGCCGGATAATAGCAGTGTGGAGCTCAAAATGGCTGCTAATACGGGACTATGAGGGGGATGGTGGGCGACGCCAAAAAATAACATGTCCGCCTGGCTGGACGCGACACTGTGTTTATAGGGAGGCAATAGCAGGCTAGTGTCACGGGGCAATCTGCCCCCCGGCCTCATCCAGCCACCGCGATGTCACGAAATGATGGTCCCTGACGGATATTTTGGGATGGACGAGACTTCGGCAACGGCGAGGGTCTTTTGTCTGGGTCTTTTGGATAGCTTTCAATCACGCCGTTAATGGGCGAAGGAGGAGGGTCCCGGAGGCATGATGGGAGGGCTGGGGTGCGTGTTAGCCAGTCTTAATTTGTCCATCACAAACAGAAGGAAACATTCCGGTGTGACCTTGGCGCTGGTGTTAATGGTTTCTCCGTCCATCAGGACAGCTTGTTGGCTGGTCTCTCCACATCCTGTGATCAGAGCTCACTGATGGCAAGCAAAGCTGCTCATTTAAGACCACCGGCTATTGGTTCAGACGACGGTTGATTCGAATCAAGAAAATTTGGCTATTATATACTCAACCCCATGTCATCCAAACCTTGTTCGAGAAATGAACTATTTTCCAAACAACTACAGCAATCACACTGATGCAAGATTGCTTTGCGAGTGGGCCGAATTTTTCCTTATTACGCAACAAAAATCATAAGTGTTTTATTCTGTACTGCTCTTCAGAACACTGCTTACATCCTAACTATAATAAATATATATATACGTACATATATAAATATAAAATATAAAATATAAAATATAAAATATAAAATATAAAATATAAAATATAAAATATAAAATATAAAACATGAAATATAAAATATAAAAAATAAAATATATAATATATCATATTTTTTCACATTTATGTGTCATACCTGCAAAGTAAAAAATTAACACCTTGAGGTGTTAAACTGTGTTGTTTTCAAATCCATCTAGTGTTATTAGACATTTTTCACAGTGTTAAACAAGTCACACTTTCAATAATGTTGTTTTACCTGTCTGAACATTGGGACAAACTGCTCTTTAGAATGTATTTGGTAAATGGGTTATCTTGGCAAAGAAAGGGAAATGGGATGACCTGACCGCTTCCAGTCCTTCGAAAGGGACGGTGTGGAGTGATTCGTTGATTTGATATTCAAAGACTGGTCCTTCAAGTTCAAATTATAAATAAAAATCAAATTGACTGGATTATCAGCATTGCTCAATTCTTACGCTTTAACTTTACTTAAATCAATAGACAAGTATTGCTCCGCGCATCAATGCATGCATTTCACTTGAGAATTTAACCATAACCACACTTAATTTACACCTTTCTGAATACAAACCGACTGTAAATGTACTTTAAAAGAATGCATTCACACTCAGCGTATTCGAACGCAGCCCGGCATATATATCGTACTGTTTGATTCTTCAAAAAGACATCTTCCTGTATCTCACTGTGGGCAAAAGGAAGAAGGGCGATTTTAAACACCTGCGGTTCACAGCAGGACGTTAAGTAATGGACCATAAGCTTCCCCTGCAAAAAGAGAGACAAAGAAACGAGAGAGAAAGAAGGTGAGTGAGGTTCAGGGTCTCTGTGCCGTTTGCCCGACTGAAACAGAAATGAAAGGGATGAAAACCTATAAGTGAAAATCAATATCAGAAGACAGCAGAGGAGAAGAAGAAAAGGCCATAAAATACAATAGAGATAAATGCAGAGAGCCGGAGAGAAGCGGGCCGACAGACCGGGATTATTTCACAGCATGACTGCACGATGCAGATCGTTTGCTTCGTTAAAGCCATCGCGTTTCAGCTTTAAAATGGAGAACGAGGCATACAATAATAGTCAAATGAAAAACGCTAGGCAGATGTTTTTTATGGCAACGCACTAGTGGATGTTAAATAAAAGGAGTGTGTCCATTTTACTGTAAAACAAACGGTAACTTATACTTTTACAGAATGTCACTGTTAAATTTGATTGATTTTGTTATTTGTTTTTAATTTTGTAAGAGTGAATGTGTTGAATTGTCTAAGACAACTGTTACAACTGTTACTATCATCATGGTAGCGCCACAGCTGCCGGGAACTTACATTTGACTGTATTTTATGTACAGTTATTTCTTAAGTATGGTACCAAAATGACAAAACTGAGTGAGAAGGCGGTATTTGCTGAAAAAACGAACAATTTTACGGGATTTCTCACAGTGTAGATTCATATAAAGAATTTCGAAACACCTTAGACCAGTCTTGATGTACTGCTTTTGAACAAAATCGGCCCATCCGCGACATTTCCATTTGTGATCTGAATAGGACAATACGACACACAGGTTTGAAATACATACATGTGTGTAAATGATGAAAGAACCTTTATTTGGGTTTACCATGCCTTTTGACATCATCAATCAAAGTTATTGTTAAAGGTTAATTGGGCAACAGTAGATCCTGAATGCTTTCTTGTAACAAGTTGGCGAAGGAAACCATAAGCCATAACAGAACTGAAAGGTTAGAGCGCTGTACAACAAGGTTCGCCGATGTGTAATAGTGGAATCCCTCCGTGTTCTCCCATCTTGAGCCTTTTCCTTGGATAAAGCGCAAGTCAATTCGTCTCGGTGTGTTCAATGTCTCTGACTGTGCCGAATAAGACAGTTTAATTGTATTTGAAAACAGTGAGCCGGATGGCTTCAATGTGAAGCTCATTGATCTGTTTACGCAGTGGCATGCCCAGAATATCGCGTCCCGGCCGTGAGATATTTAAAAACACGGGTATTGATCACAGATGGGAGTGAGCTGTGATCGCATGACCCCTGAAACGATTTTATGATATCCGTTCTGTTTTGTCATTTTTACATGATAGTTGCGGTTCGAGGTCGTTCTTCGGAGAATGTTGTCGGTAACATCCAACGCAGCACCACTATGTTTCTACTGTTGTAGGATTGTACAATCATACAATCATTGTGAGATAAACAATCAATGTCAGGACCAAACACCTCTAATAGTGTGTTGAGTATTGTGTGTTATTCTGTGCACTTATATACAGCGGAGGCCGTCAGTCAAACTGTGAAACTCTCTCTCTCTCTCTTTTTAATCTTTCTTTTTCTCTCAAGGTACAAGGACATGTCAGCTGTCTGTATTTACACAAGATGTTTGACAGTATTCACTCCACATCTTAAAGCTAAACGGTGGTCGCGAAGAAAAGCATTTTCTTACAGCTACTAAAACGTAAGGAATTACATCTGAAAGGTGAAAGGATTTTTATATAATGACATTTATTCTCTGCACTCTTTTCACTCTCATTTCTCAAGGAATGTATCTCATAGAACACACACACACACACGCACGCACGCACGCACGCACACACACACACACACACGCACGCACGCACGCACGCACGCACGCACACACGCACGCACACACACACACACACACACACACACACACACGCACATATGCACACACGCACACATGCACAGAATGTGTGCATGACTGTGTGTGTGTGTGTGTGTGTGTTGGGTTGGGGATGGTTTACAAGATAAATCACATTGCGTCCTCCCGGAGTATCCCAGCATGCACCTGTGCTTTGGGCAGTGTGCAGGCATGGCTCCAAACAGAAAGCACCAGCACTTATTACATTTGTGATTCTTCAAAGAGTTTTGCCTAGTATTGATTTTGTGTCAAGGTTGGGCGCTGGTTCAGCCAGAATGCCGCTTTTTAAAGCAACTGGACCAACTTGAAACACACTGTGCGTAAATGGAGAGCAGGCAACCTTGAGGTGAAGAAAGAGAAGATGAAAAAGGGACGGAAAAAAAGCGAGGTCTCGCCATACTTCCAGTCTACGTTGAGAGGCCCAAAGAAGGAAATAGATAAATAATTGTAGAGTAAATATAAATCTGACACTGGTGGGACAGTCATAATCCTTTTTCTGGCTCTGGCAGAGGCTGATGGGAAGGGGTTAAAGGTGGACGCTGCAGGGCCTGGGTTTCTCTCCTGTCTGTCTGAATGAAGAGGGAAGATTACCTCCGTGTACATCGGGGAGACTGGGGCTGAAGCCCTGCTTGTGTGTAACGCATCTTCTCAGCATTCGAGGCCTTTTGGGGCTTGCGAGCTTTTCTCCAAGCAGATAAAGCAGGCCTGCGCAGCATGTGAATCAGCTGTGTTTGTCTGAAACAGGTCCCACATCAGTGGAGGAAACAGCGAGGCTCGAGGCGCTGCTCTGAAACCTCATCAACCCTCTGCCGATGTCAGCCAACACTTTCCGAGGAGAAAAACAGAGCTTGACCATTGCACACAGTGAAGTGCTATTCCTAATAATAACATTCCAAAGAATGAGAGTTGCTTGAATTGTTGTTTAAGTTTTTAAGAGTTGCTGACTTGTAGCCGTCAGTTTTTGAAAGACACTTGGCTTGTAGTTTAATCTTTTTGAGAGTTAATTGACCTGTAGTTTAATCTTTTTGAGAGTTAATTGACCTGTAGTTTAATCTGTTTGAGAGTTAATTGACTTGTAGTTTAATCTTTTTGAGAGTTAATTGACTTGTAGTTTAATCTGTTTGAGAGTTAATTGACTTGTAGTTTAATCTTTTTGAGAGTTAATTGACTTGTAGTTTAATCTTTTGGAGAGTTAATTGACTTGTAGTTTAATCTTTTTGAGAGTTAATTGACTTGTTGTTTGCTGCACGTTTTTAAGAGTCGGTTGACTTGCAGTTGTCAGTTTTTGGGAGTTGGTTAAATTTTTTTACTTCAGATTTTTAGAGTTGGTTGACTTGTAGTTGTTACTTTTTGAACGACAGTTGACTTGTAGTTGTTACTTTTTGAGAGTTGGTTGACTTGTAGTTGTATGTTTTTTATAGTTTGATTACTTATAGTTGAAAGTTTTTCAGAGTTGGTAGACTTTTAGTTCTATCTGTTTGAGAGTTGATTGACTTGTAGTTGCACTTTTTGAGAGTTGGTTGACTTGAAGTTGTGAGTTTTTCTTTTTATTGTGTAAAGTGGGCAAAACAAACAAAATAAAACAAAGTATAGACTTATCACAAATGCGATGTTGTCAAGTGGGATATAATAACCATTATATAACTATCTATTGGGGATACAAATCAAACAAATCTTCAACATCACAAAATTGTGTAATGTTGGATCTGCACAACTGTTGTGTGCATGTGCTGTTATTGACGCATGGCGGGGTTTTTTATAGTGAGGATAAACCACCCCAGTGCTCAAGAATAGACAGTCTGTTTTGACAGGGACCTTCTGCCGGACGGAAAGACCCTGAAGCCCTTATGGGCACATCTGTGTGTGTGTGTGTGTGTGTGTGTGTGTGTGTGTGTGTGTGTGCCCGTGCGTGTGTGTGTTAAATTATTCATGCCATGAAAGCTGGTGGTGAGTGTGTAAAAGGAGTGGGGGGGTCTACCGAATGACAGCGATGTCAGAACATGCTTCACCGATACGACATGACAAGCAGCTAACACACTTCTACTGCCCTGAAGACTCGGTGTGACCCGGTGAAGGGGGAAACCACATGACAAATTCATGATTTTGAAGACTTGTGTCAATGCGCACAAAATGCAACAACTCAGACCTCCGCTGCTGAGGATCTCCAATGCGATTTTGAAGGGTTTCTAAATCGTGAACACACACAGACAGAAGGGAGGGTATAAACACAGGCATTCACCGCCGTGTACACACACACTTTTTCTCACACTTGCTGGGTCGTTCACGCCGGTCCTTGGATCAATACGAGCAATTCTGGGAGACTACAATGTTGCCATGGCAACCGAGCTACAAATTTGGCACAAAACTAGGAGGTGTGGGGGGACGATAGCTTGAAGTTTATATATCGCTAAAGTCAATCGACACAAAAGAACACACAAAGATATTACACTTGCGCACACATCCCGACAGCATAAATGCACTTTTGTGACACAGATTCTTTACATAACCATATGTTTGTATGGGTAAAACTTGGGTTACATGTTCCTACTGTGGAACAGAAAGCAGATATTTGGAAGAATGGGCAGGTTTCTTATTTACATACAACAACAGGTCATAACGTCCATGTTCTTCAGGCTAAGTATAGACAGAATGGATGAGTTTTCATTTTGGATGTATTGTTACTTTAAGACGGACAATTTATGTGCGACTGGTCCTCAGGTGTCACGGCACTACTTTTATTACACACCCGCTACATCCCTAACAGCAAGTCAAAATCCCAGTCACACCGGGACACGAGCACACAATGGCACATTCATTTGTCAGAACGAGCCAATTGCATGTATCCATCTCGGGCCGCTAGATGCTCGGACACTGGACAGGAACCCATGGGATTCGGCTGGACATCAAGTCATTTCTCCTGCCGCAGAGGCTGCAGAAACTCTGCCATCATACTGACTCACTCATGTACAGGCATGTTGCCAGCCTGAGCGAAACGGAGATCAAATTTATTGGTCAAATAGGCAGATTTGATTATTTGTTAGTATGTAGTTGTGTCAAATACATCTGAAAGGGATAGATCAGAAGATCATTTGATTTTAAAGCACCATTAGATTCCATTTCATTTCACTGGAGCAAGTACACACACGTACAGTAGGCCTGCTTTGGTAAAACATTACATTTTGAAAGTTAGATGTGGATTTTTCAGTTCAACTGTTCAATGATGTTGTGTTTCCCAAAAAACATCTGTAAACAAACAGCATGGAAAAAGTACGGTGCATGAAATTGACCGATAGAAGCATTTTCTTGTTCGTATTAAATGTACACATTCAATGCTTTGGAGAAAACTAACTAAGCAACATGCAGCGCTTTCTATTTCTTTCATACCAAATGTATATCCTGCAAAATACTTGTGTCCTTTAGTGTCTCAAGAGTATTCAAATAGTCTTTTACCATACTGCTTTTGCTTGGGATGCCAGATTTAAGCTCCAGATTTTCTCCTGTCATTTTATTTCCTTTTATATTCACTTTTTTGTGGTATTAAACATTTTGTATGTTTATTAGCTATTAGTTATTAGTTATTAGTAATATAACCACTAATCCTAACAAACATAATACTTAGAAACTAATGCAATTTATTAATGAACATGGATGTACATTTTCATATTCATTGCTTTTTTTATCGACATTTTTGCCCATTATTTTTTATTTAAAAGTTGTATGAATTGTCAGCACTTTACTTCACATTGGATAGAGTTTTTAAGCTACTCGTCAGAAGTTTATAACAATAATGTTCCAACATTTCATAAAACTATTTCCACATAAACTGATTTAAAGAGATACTCTAAAAGCATATTACAAAAGGAACTTTGTCTATTGTGTGATTAAAAGCAAACAAATCAATGATGTCCTGCACATCAAGGGCCTTCTCAGGTACTTCCCATGTAGTTTTTCAGGCACTTTAAGCCAGAAAAGCTATGCTGACATGCTGATGAGTAGACGGGAAGTGAAGCGGAGATGCAAAGATGTCTGTACAAATCAATGAAGGCATCCTTGTGTGGTCCGAGTAGGGAAAGAAATCCCAGTGTGGTGTTTACAGTCATCCTCTTTTCTTTTTTGTGTCCAGAAGCCATCATCCTTGGTGTAGTTCGGCAGACAAGTTTTATTTGAGATCCTCTAGTACCTGGACAAAGGGAACCAATGGTCCTTGTCGAGGAATGAATTCTGCTTTGGGTATAAAGCAGAAACACCTTTCAGCACATCACATGATTCCAGGGAAAAGCGCTGATTGATTTCACTGATAAGATATTAAATAACTGTATAAAAAAATCTTGTCTTGTAAGAGAGATGGTCCGCTGTATGGGCATGAATTACAAACTCATTGTAGTGGTGGGGGCGATGTGTCTCTTCTCAGATGGCAACTGGGTGGAAATGGCATCCTTTGTACACTAGGCCTGTACTCTGATCTGTATTTGGTTCCATGTTGATTCGCTTCGCTTTTCTGAGAGCGCAGCAATGACAGACGGCACAGGGTCTGTGGCAGAAGCAAGGTCCAGTTCTGGAGGCTTCTGCTGATCAGATTAAATTTGATGACTCGAAGCACATCTTCAAATAAAGTAAGCTGAATTTTTATACAAAGCGTTTGACAAATTGATTATGTCAGCGAGGGTTGCCTAAATAACTGGGAGCGTTTTTTGGATCGCAAGTAGGGCCGAGTACAGTCCGGCCCACCTTTGTCTCAGAGAGTCAAATAGTTTGACAGGAGCTTGCAATGGTTCGATTAGTTCGAAGTAGTTTTTTTGTAAAAAACGATGAGGAGCTCGAAAAAACCCCGGGTCCGATCCGAAGAATATGGCGGCTGGCTGCATGCTTTCAACACAGGCCACCGAATAGGGTTGTGCATGATAATGAATGAAAAAAGCTTGCCCGACGTAACTGCCGCACCTTCAGGGCACGGTGCGATGCAAGAGTTAAGGTCAATATTGCATTTGTCATCAGGGACTCTTTCTATAAGTGAATATAAATCAAACAAATGCAAATGTTCCCTCTTCCATTGTTTACCCTCAGGTTTCGATCTCACAGGCTCATCCAGACCATCAAAAGTGTTAGAGTTTGAAGCACTCATTTAGAAATGAGCCAATGAGCCTGTATAGACCAAAGGCTTGTATTGAAGAATAGAGTACATGTGTGATATACGAGTAGTCCACGCTGGCACATGCTGTTATTCTGAGCTCAAATCGGCCTGGTCGTTCCTATAAACATGCAAGTATTTGTGAAAATCGAATACATCCCATTGTAATATGTGCTGTGATCTTACACACGCAATGTGAGTCTGCCATAACACAACTGGACAAATATCCTTCCAGCTAAATCCACAGTATATCACACAATGATAGAGAGAGCGTCTCTCTCTATTCTGAGCTTACATGTCGGGTTAAAGCTACTCATTAAAGTTGCATGCGGCTGAATTGGATACAGAAGGCAGTAAACATCAGGTTCAGCTATGAGAGGTCAGTAAACCCTAGGAGTCCCAGCAGCGGACTGAAGATTCTGCAAGCTTTCACACTCACACAGTTCTGGCTCAGGTCCTGGGCTTTGAAGCGAGTCAGAAGCCGAGTCGGGCCTTTGATATCCTGCTCTCTGTCAGACGGAGCCAGAAGGCAGGAGTTCCACAACGCCTGGGAGAGAAGTACGTCCCTTACGCTCTGAGAGATCAGCGTATGGCAAAGAGAGAATGTAATGTTGTCTCTGAGTATTCTACTAATGTCGGACGTTATTTGACTAAACTAAAAAACATCATTTACTCCTGCTGATGTTTATGTAGATCTATGTACGGCAAAAAATAATATCAAGCAAATCACTGAAAAAGTGATAACAAAAGATTTTTTATGTATACTGTAGAAACTGAAACTGAGTGTTTACAGAATAATTTGTGTCTTTTTCTCTTTAAAAAAAAAAAGTAAAAGTAGGGCACAATGTAAATTGTAATTAACATGAAGGACTATTCTTTATTCATTATTTTACATTTCGCATCAACGTAAATGTCCGTAAAATAAATAAAAACGTCCAAGTAATTTTTCAGTGCTATTAAAAATTATAAATTGAAGAAATTGTCTGCAGTTTTACAGGATGGCAGTAAAATAACGCGAAACACGTATAGCTTAATGTGAGAAAAGAAATTTACCAGCTTTTGACCGTTTTTTACAGACTTTGTATACTTATATAAAAACGATGAAGTTATTATTCTAAAAGACGTTTAAAACATGAAAACCCATAATTTGATGTTGCAAACCTGTTGTTTTACGGTCTACTTCAGGCGCCTCCTTTTTTACGATATTCTTCATTAAAATTAATGAAGTATTCAAAAAAATTGCAATTGATTTCGATTATATTTTAGTAGCTTGTAGTGTGGTCATCTACTTTGATATAGTTCGGGAAGTTACAGTTTGAAAATATAGTTTATAATATATAGTTCATAGTTTACAAAATAGTTTCCTACTATATTGTATACACATACAATTGAAACATCTTCAAACGCTGTGACATTTTCTGAGATTTGTACAGTATTCTGGTCGGAAGACCTCTGATTTAAGATGACTATTAAGGCAATAGAACACCAGAGTCATGGTTTGTTTAAAACACACTAAATCTGAAAGACAATAAAGCTCATCCCTGAGGAACAGCCACCCTCTGCTGACTGCCCATTTATAGAAACGCTTCAAAACAATCTAGTTAAGACTCACTTTAGCGTTGAGCATATCTGGAGAGCAGAAAAAGAGGTGGAGGGGCTCTTTGGCCCCCGGGTCCCCAAGGAGCCGCCCTGTAGAGGTGAGGTACTTTAGAAAGCCTGTAATGCCTTGATGTGGTTTGAGCTCCAGTGATTTGAGATTAGCTCCACTGAGAAATATGAAATATGTGCTCTGAATTCTGATGCCAGGCCGGGAAGTCAATCACATCAGCCGGCACTGTTTGACTCATTCAAGAGGCCCAAGACTGCATGGGACAAATCTTTATTTTTTTATTTTTGTAACTTTTATTGATAGCAGTCTGGTTTTAACGTAAGCAAATTTAATCTAAAGGAATTATATATTTGTGACGTGGTGTCCTTAGAAAATCCCTCTTGACATTTTAAGTTGGAATGTTTATGGAACTCAAGGAAGTCTTTAAGGAATGCATTTATTTTAAACAGAAATGTGAAGCTTTACGACAGTGTTCATATTGATTAAACATAAGCACTTTTACTTGATATAAATATCATATTTTTTAATGGTTTGATAAATTAAAAATACACTATAATAACACATTACTTAAACACTCACTTGCAAATACCAAACTACATCTTTGTCTACTATATAAATTGATTTTACTCTCATTTACATTATACTTTTCTACTTTTCGTTCTGCTTTTAGGAGAAAACACTTCCCAACATCATATACATTTCTTAACCCTCGTTGAATGTTTTTACATTCATTATTATTATTTTTAATTTATATGTAATATTGTTGGATGTCTAATAATATAGTATAGACGATTTGCCAGAAACAACATCAACGAACATTATACATTATAAGCACTTCCGTTACACATTTCCAAAGAATGAAGAATTCATTTTCAAAACAAGCAAAAGAAATAAGAAGCATGTTACATTAACTAGCAAGTGAAAATTATTGTAGTTAATACTATTTCAGGTCACCTGTATGAGAATCGTTTCTTGCCAAAACTAAGTTACATGATCTTTCCAACAAATTGTTTATTTATTACAACAAATATCGCTCAAATATTCATAAAAAGGTATATGATATAAATTGTTATACTATAAGGCACCGGCCATATGGATAGACAAACACAGACTTTGTAACTTCATTTGGATATTACATTGCTTTTTGTGAGTTTTTTTAAAAGACAACAAAAACTTTTGTCTCTTATACTCCAATTACTTGTCAACTATCCTTTATCTTTTTCTGTCGTTCACAACAGCCCTCCTTTTCTCCCATCCGCTGCCCTATTTGTCATTGTAGTGTTTCTGTAGTGTGTGGCTTTAAACGACTCTCACCTGCACCGTCAGTCTCCACAGGGGTGCATCCTTCACACACTCTCACCCTCGCACGCACACACACACACACACACACACACACACACACACACACACACACACACACACACACACACACACACACACACACACACACACACACACACACACACACGCAAACACACACACACACACACACACACACACACACACACACACACACACACACACACACACACACACACACACACACACACACACACACACACACACACACACACACACACACACACTTCCTGTCGGGGGCTGGCGGAAGGCCAGTGCTGAAATACTGTCATGCTCGACCGAACTGGCGACTCGCTGTGAAGGATCAGTGGACAGAAAAGCCACATAAAATATTTGCTGCTAAATATAAACCACAGCCCTCTCTCTCTCTCTTCCTCCCTCTCTCTCTATCTCTCCCTGACACTATATCTTTGTCCTTCCACACACACACACACACACACACACACACACACACACACACACACAAACTCTCATAGGCATCTCTGTGGTCAATTACAGGAGGGTCTCGATGTTCTCAGAAGTAGAACGCGGGTCAGCCTAAGCATCACATACAGGACTCCAGTGAGGAGTCTCAATCAATTCACATTTTTATAAATATTCTCCACGGGACAGCAGTGGTATTTTGAGGATTTTGGGAATGCCCCATCTTCTACATCTCTTCAGTCTTCAGTTTTGATAAAAAAATTTCCTGCTTTTGAAAAGTAGAACCCATAATCCTTGGTTGCATGTGCATTAAACCAAAGACATAAGATTCTATTAACTGGGCTGCAAAAACACCATATACTATAATATATATTGGCTCTCATGAGTAAAATATAGTTTTTGTACAAAACAAATGTTATCAAAAGGGATTGAACTTATGATTCAACAAATATTTTTCATTCATTTCAACTATTCCCAACTTTATTTGAACACTTACGAAAATATGACTATGAAATGATCGTCATCTAAATGCCTTTCATTTTATTTAAAAACATTTTTTTTATTTAAATATAATGAAAATTCATTAAAATATACATTTAATTTAATATGTTTCATTAACTTAAAGATTTTTGTCAAATATAATAAGATTTTTCATTGTACAGTAGTGAAATGATCCATACTGACACTTATTCGCAAATGAAACACAAACTCTTCTTAAGTTTTGTGTAGTTAGAACAAGGTGAGTAAAGAAAGATTTTTGAATGTCCAGGTAGAGACGTCTTGATTGTTGCATATACAGAACATTTTAATTCGTGGCAGATTTCAGAACCTAATTGTAAATCTAAAAGTTTATTTACAGCTATTGAATGCTTTCACGTCAGCCATCATAAGAATATAACATAACCGCAGACACTCGACAACTTGGATCGCAAAGACATCTTTTTCAACAGCATGACCAAACGTTGCGAAAACATCCCAAAGATCGATCAAGAAACCCCTGCAACTATAAGACCAATCACATTTGAGTTATTACAGAGCCATTCCTATACTATTCCTATAGCCACCTGTCAAGCAGCAGCCCTCCCAAGCCCTTACACATCCGCTCCTATACCAAATACACAATACTGTTGATTCAAAACAAGACCATAAATATGGATATGCCAGACGGGCCGAACAGATCACGCCGCAGTTCAATATAATCAATAACCCATTTATTACATCTAACCAAAATATTCAGCTTCTAACCGCAGTCATCGGCCCTGTAAATGAGGAAACATTCCCATTTGTGTTCGCTAAACACTTATTCAGCATGTAGCTGCATGTTTGCCAATGAATCGTGATACCGCAGATATTTTCCTCCGTGTTGAGCGACAGAGAAAATATCTTCAGAAAATTTAACTTGGGCTTTACAAACGTGCCTATTGATCAGATGTGCATTATTCACCTTTGAGACAATAAAAACACGACTTCTACGAATGAAATGCGGTACAATACTAAATTAGGATATCATCTGACACGACACACCATTAAGGTAAGATTCTTTCGTGATTAACTAACTGTTTACCTTCAGAAACTCTTATGACTTTGTAAAGGCCAGTTGTTGGTTAAGGTATTGCGAAGGATTAAGGGAAGTAGAATTATGTAATGTGTTATCATTGATTTGCCTTACCAAATTAGAAGACAATCGCTAAAATATATTACTTTAAAATCAATGTGTACACCCATTTATTAATTAAACACAAAATTATGAAATTAATGGTTTATTGCAGTAAATCTACTTTAATCGTAGTATTTTTAATATAAAAAACATTCAAATGTGCTGAAATAAATTGTAAGTGGTTCCTCCGGAAAACATGGGTCGTATTTTTCTTATAATAAAACTATTGTTAACCTTCGTTTTCCTTTTCAAGGTAGTTAATGTGAGTCTTAACGTATATATACAGTAATCCAATTTACTTTTTAATAAATGACTGTATAAACTACCATTACATAGTGTAGTATGAATAACAAGAAAATGCAGCTTGTAAATAAAAATATGAATATTACGTAAAACATAAGACATCTAAAGCATTCATTTGCAAAAACAACAAATCATGACAGTGAATAATGTAAAACTATTAAATAAATGTTGTTTTTCTCTCTCTCCCCCTCTGCAGGCCTGAGCATACGTGAGGACAGCCTCTCTCCACCCTGCTGCTATGAATTTGTTGGCTGGGCTATTTGTCATGGCAACAGAGAGAGAGATGGACAAAAAGATTCCAGAAGAGATCGATACTCCGGGCCCATCCCCCGACCTCTGCCGGTACCCGCACATCTCATAAGAGTTCGACACAAAACAACACAGCGTAGACCAATTCATGCATGTGCACAGCAAACATCCAGAGAGCCTCCGCGGTTTTAAATTGTCCTGCGCATTGCAGAACAGCGAGGGCAGAAAGAAAGTGAATTAAATGAACTACTATAGAATGCAGCCCCGGATCATCCCAGAATCATCCAGGAGAGGAGAGAGGGCACGGCTCATGGTAGTTCCGTCAGGAATTACGTTACGTGCTGTTGTTTAGATACAAACATTACCAATTTTAATCTAAAATATCACACCAAGATAAAGGTATTAGCCAACACGACAGTGTCAGGTTTGAAATAACATTCGTCTAAATTTTCCGAATTCCAATGTTGGTCAAAAATTCCTATACGGCAAATTAAAAAATGGATCTTATTTCAACGCTTTTCCGGTTAGTCCGTGCAAAAGATTTGGTGAAATACATACACCAAAAGGTCAAAGACAGAAGTGGGCCAGTGGATCATCTGTTTACGGGCCTGAAGGAGAGAATGCAGACCTGTTCCCTAGAGGTCAAAGTGCATGTGTAAATAATGAATGAGATATACTGACCCTTTGACCCCGAATGGAACACGGGTCGAGAACGCGAACGGATACCCACGTGCAAACGCCGCACGAAAAAGAAAAAGGCCCTCGCCAAATGCGTGACATGTCAATCTCGTCCGCCGAGAATATGATGTGTTGTGAGCTAATGGGGGTTTGTTTTCGGTTTTATGACAAACTGTGAATGAACGCGGTCATGACTGTTGGGTGTGTTCATTGGAAGGACTCCTGATAATATTTCAGAACATAGTTCTGAACACTTTTATCTCAAAAATACAAAAATGATAAGGAAATATTTCATATGCATAGCAAGATATGAAACTGAAATATAAAGCGTGGTTAACTCATGGTCTTTTTAGTGCATTGTGCACTTAAGTGTTTTGTGTAACAGATGTTAGGACATTGTGTCTGAAAGTTCTTTTTATATTTGGAGTGGTCAATTATCAGTGCATGGCAAACAAGGGGAATCTTGTCTTACTCAAGGACACTTCAGTCATCGTCTGCTGGCACTGGGATTCAAACCCGCAACCTTCTCCTTACAAGTCCATCTATCTAACCACCAGACCACAACTGACCCCACCATTCATATTGTGTTTGGTGGTTAGAGAGTTGAACTTGCAAGCAGAAGGTTGCTGGTCTGAACCCCTGTGGCAGCATTCACATTTCTTCATTTGGCAGACACTTACACAATAGCGACTTAATATTATGCAGTTGTCAATCATCGCTGCAGAGCGACCAGGGGTAAGGTGTCTAACTCAAGGACACTTCAGTCAATGTCCCATTGCGGTGGGATTCAAACCCGCAACCTTCTGCTTACGCGTCCATCTCTTCGACCGGCAGACCACAACTGGCCCAGCAGACACTGCTGTATATCTAGTATATGGAATTCTAACTCATGGAGAAAATTCATAAATGACCAAATGTGTTCTAGGCCCAAATATCAGATGAAAAAAGGTAAAACTGTGTGTCTGTCTAAGTCTCAACAAATCCCATTAAGGCAGAGACAGGACAACTTAAATACAGTTAGCTCAGCATCCTTCAAGATGTAAAAGTAAAGGAACACTGATGCCTGAGCAAACAAAGTTGCTCTCAAAAAGGCTGTCTGTTCACGCTTCCATAAAGGCACCCCTGGAGAGCTGCCCGAATGTATTATGGGATATGAAGTGCCTTCGAACTGTTTGCTAAACAGACGGTGTGGAAATATCATTGGTAATTCCATTGTAAGTGTTTTAACAGAGAAACATGCAGACTTCGTATTGAAATATTGAACCAGCTGCGTTGATTCCAAATGTTTCTGTCTGTGTGTTGCAGCCGTGAGGGTGCGATGGCCGCACACACTCCAGCGCCCTGGCATCGATAATGAAAGCAAATTTACTTTTATTTGATATATCACAGGATACTTCATTCACAGTGGTCTATTCATCATTGCCAGCGTTTGCACTTTCAAGCATGTGAACAGAGAGAGGTGCATTAGAAAGATGGAGGCGGTTATTAGATTACAGCAGGCCTCTGTGTGTCACCCCACTCTTCACAAGCTCACAACTTCTCCTCTATTACCCTGCATGCATTTATCCACACACACACGCACACACACACACACACGCACGCACCCATGCATACACGCGCATACACACATACACATCAACTTCTATCTATTGCTGATTTCCAAAAAGGTGATTTGCTTTAATTGTAGACACCTCTCATGTCCATGGGATGTTCTTTTATACATAATTAATATCAAAATAAATCATAACTAGTAATTTTATAGATCGGCCTTCAATTTGTACGAACACACTTTGTCAGATTATTGCACTGCAGCTTACTATACATGTATTTCTCAGTATTTGCAACTCCCTGGGATGGAACCCATGACCTTGGCATTACTACCTGGGCTCTAACCCCTAGGTGTCCTAGGTGTAAGTGTCTTTATATTATTGTGATTATATTATTAGTACTATCATTGATAAGTATATTACTGTTTCCGTCAATACAAAATGTCATCACAAAATACTATTACAATCATCATTATTATTATTATTATTATTATTATTATTATTAGTATTGTTGTTGTTGTTGTTATTATTATTATTATTATTATTATTATTATTATTAGTATTGTTGTTGTTGTTGTTGTTATTATTATTATTATCAACAACATTTTTTATTGTTATTCTTATAACTATTAATATGATTAATGTTATGGTTACCAACATCACATACAATTATTGTTAACATCACCATCCTTCGTGTTATTGTTGATATTATTATCACTATTATTATTTTGATTGATATTAATATTACTGTCATCACAATACAATTACATCATTACATTATTATAGTTGTTGCTACTTCGATTCTTTTTATTTATTGTTTATTTCCTATTATT
Source organism: Triplophysa yarkandensis (assembly GCA_033220385.1). Taxonomy (NCBI): domain Eukaryota; kingdom Metazoa; phylum Chordata; class Actinopteri; order Cypriniformes; family Nemacheilidae; genus Triplophysa; species Triplophysa yarkandensis. Next base: position 12,981,996 of record CM065669.1, on the reverse strand, counting down.
TCTAAACATGCTGTTTCTTATTTTGGGTTCACCTTTGTGGTTCTGTACAGAAGGTAAAACAGGTAACCTTGAGAATTATGGAATGATGGAATAACTAATAAACCCAGCTTTGTTAAAAAGTTAATACACATGGATATGTTGTATTTATTGATGTAAATGGGCCGCATACACAACACATTCCTGAGTCCTAATAAGACTTAATAACTCGATATAGGTAATAATGCTCCTGCAGTTACATCCCACAGCTTTGAATTCAAATCATTGTGATTCTGTCAGATATAACTCTGTGAATGCCTGCCCGGCGTCTCTCTGTTTCTCATCGCACTGATGGCCTGATGCGGTGCTGAGCGAACTTAAGTGAATTGCACATCTTCAATCTTTTCCAATCACTTAGAGCCGCAGCGCAGCCATCAGCCATCCATCATCTGTGGCCTGAAACATCTGGTACATCAGCAGCTGAATGATAGGAATAGAAATGATACCGTTCAGGCAAAAGAGACTCAACGGCAGCCTGGATCCGGCACAACAGGAGCCACATTAAGCAGAAGGTTCGCTTCTTATGAAAGTCATCTTGTTGGTGGCTGGGGGGTAGCGGTCGGAAACCAAACGGGACGTCCGATGCAATGGAGGTGTAAGGGATCATCCCTGTTTAATATTACAAACACAAGTTTTCAAACACGACCGTCGAGCACAATATCTGTAGGTATTTGTAATGCATCGTTTGTTATATACGGATGAATTCTCCATCCAATGATAAACCACATAGATATATGTAAGACCCGGGCAGTTTTATTATATGAGAAGACATGAGTTGTGGGTCACATCTCCTGACTGTCATTGTTTTATAGTTCTCTGTCCGATCAGAGACCCGGGTGCTGAGTTCTTGGTCATATGACACTAGGACTACAGTGGCTTATTACTAAATGCTTGACCTGCGTCCAACCCCTTTTACAGGGTGCGAGGGAGCTATCTGCTGAGAGCCCGCTCCTCATTTCATGACGGCGGCAGCAAAGTAGATTAATCTCTTCCATAAAAATAAATGAATATAACTGACATGTCAAGCGCTAGGATGTACGAATAAACTGCTAGATTGGAATAGGGAAAAGATGACAATTGGCTGGTCGAAAATGGTGTTTTCTAATACTAATCATTCTTATTATTTTCGAATTAATAGGTAACACACTTAAAATGCAGAAGTTTTTATCATGGTTTTTCTTATTTCATGTGTGTCCAAAAACAAACTTTAAATTGGTTGCACATTTGACATTTTAGAAGTGTCTGGATGGGACTCAGGTGTATGTGTTTTTCAAGTTGGTTGAAGTAGCCTACGCGTAACAAGAATGGATAAATGAACGATCAACACTGTTAGTTTAATATTATACATATACGTTTTACATTTTTGTTTATTGTTCAACTTATGTGTAAAAAATGGTATTAAAAACCACACCATGTGCTCAGAAGAAATGAGCGTCCGTGTTGAAAATAGGCCCGAAATGCTTACAAAAGTCGACTGTTATGTCCATTCATGCGATATTGCTCGAAATCCCAATGAATTTTTCTCATACAATTTTCAATATGAAATTTTGTTACATTTGCTTTGTAGTGAGAATAAATTGATCTCTAACAATGCACATCTCCAGAATGTAATTTGATATATTTTATTTGATGTGTGTCCAAGAAACAACTGTCGACTCTTGTATCGCACGCTGCCAAACAAAGAATGGATTTTCTCGATGACACTTCATTTGCAAATTGTGATGTCATAAAAAGTTGGAAGTAAAAGACTAAATGGTATGTCCTCTTTCTTTTTCCTAATACTGTTTTAAATAGCAAACATATTTTAGGAATTAACAGTCAACACTGTTACCTTAATAATCTTTGCAAATTTTCCATTTGAATTTTGTTAAAAAAGTGTATAACAATGTATTTTTTTACTTGCCAAGCAGAAATTGGCTTCCGTGTTGAGTATAGGCCCACAATGTTTTCAAAAGTCGACTACGTTACTTTCAATTCAGCTGATGTTGCTTAATATCGCAATGATGTTTTCTTATACAGTTTTTAAGGAGTTTCATTATTTATTCATTTATTTGCTGAATCTGTGAAACAGATGGATTGTAAAAGATGTCAATATGGAGTATTATTGAAATCCGTATATCATTATGTGACTAGTAAACATGTATCATGGATTATGTTTTCAATATTTTGTCAAAAATAAAACATTTTAGCAGAAAACCCGTTCACAGATGTGTGTGGACAGAAAATCCACACTGCGCCTTTAAGACTCACGCACATGTACTACACACACTTTTATTCTACAGTCAAGCACCATGAGGTCCTCTGTCAGACACAGTTAACACAGTTACAAAGAGCCGACACACTTCTGGCACCTGCATCCACCCTGACCTGCATTCAGAAACCCGTACCCCTACAAACCCACCACGGGCCACAGCGACCGCCCGCCCGGCCCCAGCCCGTGCCTTAACACAATGGGGTTAGTGGCAGCTGCTCTGGCGTAAATCTTGTCGGAGTCAAATGGCAACTGTTGAATGGCGCACAGGCCGGTGGGGCGCGAGGACGGGGGCGATGCGGGTGGGGCCGACCACCCTTAATACTGCACCACAAGCAGTTCATCTTCTCCTCCTCTCCGAGAGCTTTCGGCTCGTGCTGCTCCAGCACAATAGAACATAATGGCCGGCGTCCGCCAGAGAGCCAAATCGCTGTTTCCTAATCTTCCTTCATTAGGCCCCTCTCGGCCAGCACACTCCTTGTTTCTTTCATCCCCCATCGCGCCGTCCCGCGACCGGACAATGCCTGAGCTTCTGTCCTCACAAAAGGCCCAGCGGAAGTTCAGTTAATCTTGCTTGGCTTCCTGCTCGATGAAGAGAGAGAAGGTGGCTTTAGTCCTCCCGTAGTCACTTTACAGCTCAAAGATGTTCTTCCTTCACACAGATGTTCTCTTGTTTTAGAATTTAGTTTACGACATTTATTGCTGATTGTTCTTCTTAACTAGTTCCAATATCAGATATGACGTGAACGACACACACGCGCACACACACTAACACAAACACACACTGACACACTAACACACTGACACACACACACACACACACACACACACACACACACACACACACACACACACACACACACACACACACACACACACACACACACACACACACACACACACACACACACACACACACACAGTTCCTTAACTAGTTCCAATATCAGATATGACGTGAACGACACACACGCGCACACACACTAACACAAACACACACTGACACACTAACACACTGACACACACACACACACACACACACACACACACACACACACACACACACACACACACACACACACACACACACACACACACACACACACACACACACACACACACACACAGTTCCTTAACTAGTTCCAATATCAGATATGATGTGAACGACACACACGCGCACACACACTAACACAAACACACACTGACACACTAACACACTGACACACACACACACACACACACACACACACTGTTACCGAACATGCTTAAAGAAATCTTGTGGAATAATATTTTAATGTCTGATATGCTGGATCATTTGGTGGATCTAGTGGATCAAAAATGACGGTTGTAATTTATATTTAACACAGATTTTTGGACTGAAATGAACGAATGATCTTGCAGTATATATTTAATGAAGAGCCTTTCAATAAAAACTGAAATCACACTATTTAAACTGGCATCCATCGACGGTCATTCGTGTAGTCTCCAAACTTTCCCCAACCCTCTCCATCTACTCCCAACTGTCGGCTCTACCGAATCTTCCCAAAGGCCCGAGCTGTCCAACTCTTTCCCCTTAAATCCCTCATGTTGAGAGTTTAGTGGATGTGGGGGACAGAAATGGTGTGGTGTCTCCAGCTTGCCCCCTAGTGCTGACTCTTTCTGCAGCACACCGGTCACCTCACACACCAAACACTGAAGCCAAACTATAAGAGGATGAGCATCAGATCAAGGATCAATGTGTGTCCATGTGATGTAATTATCCTACACACAGGCATGTGTTACCAAGGAGGAACATGACGTCAGGATTACCATTCATAAACTCAGATGACACAAATGCTCCATGTGTAGTATCAGTGTTGGGTTAAACCTGTCTGATCTGTACAATCGAATTCTTTTAAAGCAAAGTTTTTCTTTTTTAATTTATGAAAGCAGTTTTAGGGGTAATACTGCATAAGTCCTACATTACGATCTATTCTTGAAACAAAGAAGGAAATCTTTGCTTAAAATCAAAATTTTTTGTCCTAACTACACTTTAAAAAATGTCTCTCTGTTTTTACAATTTAAATTATTACTATACAATTATAAAAAATGAGTACATGTAAAATAATTTGAAATTAAATAATCTGTTTAAATGTTGTGTATATGTGACTGAAAACATGTCATTTGATTATTAAATTTGACTAACTCAAACATTTCCAAACATATAGGTATATAAAACAAATTTTGTCAAATTTGTAAGATAAACATTTATTTTTCTGCATAAACTTAAAAAATATTTATAGATTTGAGAAAAATTTAACCATTGCATTTCCTCCCATAATATTAATATTTTCCATTAAAACATCTGTGGAATTTCATTTTAATATTTTATTTAGTGAATAAAAGTGTATATATTTTTCTTATATAAACTAAGCAATGTAAGCACAGTATTACAGTCTACTGACTGTATCAATTGGTATCTGTATATAAGGTTCATTAAAATACTGTTAAAATTATAACAACCAAATACAAATAATTTTTTGTTGAATTTAATAGAAATGTACAGTCACTATACAATAGATTTCAGGTAGATGAGAATTGAAATCAAAGTGCAATTGAGTCAATAAACATTGCACTGATAAACAAACAATTCTATGTATTTCTTTATTCTATTGCAAATAAGTTACTTTTAGTTGACAAACGTACGGAGAAGTTCTATTCAACGGCCCACCCATAGGGCATTAAATGACCTTTCACCTTTTGTTTGAACTGCTGTTGTTGGCAGTCGGTCTGCAGGTAAACCTTTATTCTCTTTTATCTGGTGTATTTGCACTCTCTTGTGTTTCTGACACACTGATACTTGACCACGATGCATATTTAAACACACACACATCCCTCCGACGGTCAGACTCTGATAGGCCGGATGAACGGGGCTTTTTGGCCGGACGAATCTATTGGGAAAAGTGGAACCTGAAGACATAAAAGAGCATATCTTCAACTGGACTCACATCGAGCTCTATAAAAGATGCAATAGAGAGCCGCGGGTTAAAAGAAATAAAGTGAATAAGGTATTGCGTGTTATTGGTTTGGGGTTTTAGAGACTGCTGATTGGTCATTTTTGATACTTTCTCTTCTGTGCGTGTGTAATGTCTTCTGGCGGTCACGTGGAACACTATCTGAGTCCCTCAGTCAGAGACAAAGGTGGCGTCTCCACAATGTAATTTGGTTTAAAAATACACCCTAAATCTCATTTGCCCTGCATTAAAGGATCTCGTGTTAAAACAAATCATCTCTCTCTTCAACACGCCGCACAACTGAATCTCATCCCTCCTCACTGCTGATCTGAATCTTGTGTATCACATCAGTGATGTAAAATCACGTCATCAAAGGGCTTTTCCATTCTCAAAGATGTTCAGTGTAAAACTTTAGAATATATATCAATCAACAAATGTACTTCTTACCTAATGTATTACTTAAAAACTGCAATATTCTTAAATGACATAAGGCCTAAAACCCATATTGAAGCTCATAATAAAAGCCTTTCCATCACTGCTTCTTCCAATTAGTTTCCTCCTGTGGGAACCTTCGTTAAAAATGTTTTTTTATTTCTTCTTACATTTCTCTTCCATCTCATTCCGTCCTTGAATGCCAGAGAAAACTCCATCACGCACTTGAGCTTCAAGATGCCATGGCCGTCTCTTTGAGTTTAAGGTCATGGTTCATGGACGGCTGGGACGGGTAAGATCTGAGGCTGTTTCGAGGTTTAAAGGGAACACTCATTTCAGTCTCAAATACAACCCCATACAAAACACAACTCTTAAAGAGGCCTGAAGGGAGTCCATTGTGTTAACCGTGTCTCAAGGTTGTCTTCGAGGAGGGTGGATCAGGAATGAAGAGCTTAACTCTGTCCCCGCTTATAACAAAGCAAACAGTTCCTGGTTACAGTGTCTTATATTTCGAGATAACATTACCTAACATTAACATTTTGCACATTTTGTTGTTAACCTGTATAAAATTATTATGACTTGTTATGTGTTTCAACCTGGAACAGAAACGCGTCAGCTTATTATTGAAATGTCCTTTTAAAAAAAGCAATGAGGCCTTAATAATGCAAAACGGCTGCGCAACATAGAATTTATTTTTTTTCTAAATGATGTAACACATCATATACAATAAAAGTATGACTTCGTTTGTAAAATTACATGTATAAATACATTCCAATATTACTTAAAATGAATTATTAATTTATTAACCAGCATGCACGCTTCACAGGACACATAACGTTCTGCTAAAATGTTGATTATGCAACATTTTGAATATATGAACCATTGTGAAATACATGTTTGTGATATTTCAATATGTTTTTGAAGCATTAGGAATGATTTCTTGGTTGATTTGACAATAAAACAAAAAATATGTTTTGATTCGTTTAATTGATATTTAATAAATTTCATTTAATAATTTATTTTACAACACGAGACAAGGGCATCTTGTTCAATCTCATTTATTTATGTACTTACACAAGATATTGAATATCGAATAACAAAACAACAAAACAAAAATCTACATTTTCTGCATTTCCAAATAATTTTGGAAATCGGACATTTCCTCTCTGTTTGGGTGATATTCCTGTCTTAAATGGATTCAGATCACGGGCGGAGGGACACTATGCAGAGATTCTTCATGTGATTGCTGTTGCACTTCCTTAAAGTGAGCGGTGCTCTTTATTATTCAACACAGAGCTTCATTATTGTTGATGAAACTGATGCTTCGAGCAAGGCCTGTGGCTATTTGCCAACAGATTCTGTCTCGCGGTCTCAACACTCTATTAATAAAATGAGAATACAAACAGAAAGAATGAGAGAATAAGCAGCAAATATTTTCAAAGCCTCTCCTTGATCTATCCGTGCTCCTTCTTAAGCGTTGTTCATATTAATGCTTTGTTCAATGATTTAAATAAACCTTCACTTTCTCATTTAAACCACTTCTTAACAATCTTCTTAAAGAAATATTTAGTTGGAACGCTGCTTATTAAAACATCCAAACTGAATTGATCACATAGATCAGTTCCTCACCAGCCGATCCAACATAATGCTCTAGAATTAAAATGACACGGTGCACAAAAAGAGACGGTTGCTTTTAGATTATTTTTGGGGATGTGATATCGAATGCTAAAGATGATGGCTCGGTTACATGACCGTGTGGTTGTGCGTGCGTCTGTGTGTGTTTCGTGCGTTCTGCTTTTTCTCCCCCAAGCACATTAACAATCTGTTGGGCAGGGACCGCTCGACCCCGGGGGGCCATGATCCCCGACCTCTCTTCGGACTACTGTAAATGTCATGCAAAGTGCATATAGAAAAATACACAGGACACGAAGGATTCATATACATATCTGATGTATACAACACACAAAGGGTTTGTGAGACTTCAGACATCGGCCTATTAAAGTCAGCATTGACGTCACAAATGTTCGGCAGATATTGCACACATCCAAACTCTCATGTTGTCCTTTTATTTTAGACTTGTCTATATAATTGTATCTTAATTGATCTGATTTGTGTTCCTGTGTTATTAAATCGGCATTATTTATACGGAAACCCTTATTCTTGCAAAATGTTTATTTTCTTGTCGCAAGATTTTAAAGCTGTTCAGCAATTAATCTGGGTTATCCCAGTATGAAACTCCTTCCAACCCACGTTTCCCATCGGCTTTCCTGTATAAATTCTTCTCCGAACGCTCACGCTAACGCCCTGGCTCTCCTCCAGCCACGTTTAATGCTAATAAACTGGCCGCGACCCAGCTTTGCTAATGCTAACATGCTGGCCGTAACCCAGAACGGATCATGATGAAGGCCAGGCTCCAGCCTTCTTACGGCCTTTGCTGTATTTCATTCCATTCTGCGTTCATTATTACATTAGACCGTGTTAACATTTCATAATTCCACAGAGTTTTATTATTGTACAGGCCTGGTTCAGTTATAAAGGCCAAAACGTCACCCTTCAATAAACAGAAAGTTTGCTATTATGTATGTGAGTTAGGGCACTAAAAATGAAAATCTGTGATTTATTCACGCTTTTCTTATTCTAAACCCGTATGATCTTCTATCTAGCGCAGAACATTAAATATGAAGGGTATGTTTTTAGGGGAATGGTGTATATTTTATAACTCGATCCATTGAAATGACTTTTATTTACAAAGTTTTCAACTTAAAGATATTAGTTGAAACAAAAAAAATTTACATTGATATTTGATATTTGAAGTTTATTTGGATACATTAATGCGTGAAAAACTCTTTTCGGTGTATCCCTTGAGTATTTATTTGTAGTTGGTTTTGAATTTTGAAGACAATTAAAATCTATTTAATAAATAAAAACTTTTTCTACTTTCAGGTTTTTATCTCGCTCTGTGTAACTCGGTAACATTGTTGTAGCACTTGTTCACCTATTTTTGTATCGGCTATTTACCGCTTCATTGTCTCCTCGACTATTGTAAGTCGCTTTGGATAAAAGCGTCTGCTAAATGACTAAATGTAAATGTAAATGTAAATAAATAGAAATTTCAAATCAAAGGCTTGAAATGGCTTTTCCAGGAAACCACTTATGCATTTCTGATGTAAAAATGCTGTGGCATTATACTGTACCGTACATACCAAATCATAAGATCACAAGCATCATGTCTAGAATTACAGTCCATTACTTTAGCCGGGACAACCTGCTCATATAATAACATGACACTATACAGTCAAATGAGACTCTTAATCTTGAATAAATAATGGGAAAAAATACCCTCAGCACGTGGCACACCATATTGTGCGTGCGTATTAGCGCCGACCGGGCCCAGATGTCCGCTGCACTCATCTAGCGGCCACAAGGTCAAGGGTCATCCTGACCTTTGTCAGTTAGGACGAGCAGCGCGGTCACTGCTTTAGTGCCGTATCTCGCGGAACAGATGGACAGAACGACTCCCCCCTCCCCAAAGCACCCCATCCCACTTAAAAATCAAGACGGATGAAGATTTGCTTTCTCATCTCGTCCGAGTCTAATGACACATGGACGTACAGCAGGAAAACAACTGGATTATTCTTGTAAGGAAGAAAAGTAAAACCTGGTCTTGTGCATGTGATATTTGAAGGATATTGCAATATTTGTGTTGGAATAGAGGGATTTCTTTTGTGCGTTGTAATAGTTTGGTAATTGTTATTCTTACTTTAATTAAATGTGATGCAATAAAATCCTACATAATATTTCTATCTGACATATACATTGGCGAGCCTTTCTACAATTACACTTACACAACCATAAAAATTCATTCGACATGATTCCTAATGGCGTGATTGTGTGTATCTGGTTGTGGCTTCAGTGTGTGTAGACAGGAACAGACATCGTAACAACACTCCGTGAGTGTTTCACGGTTATTAGTGAAGTGTGCAAGACAAAACTACGGTATAAGTGACAATTTAACCAGTGGGGTCATTATCCTCTCACTTGAACCCTCTTGCAGTGTAAGTGTGTGTGTGTGTATGCGTGCGTAAGTGTGTGTGTGTGTTTGGCACCACCCAGCCTGACAGCCATTGTAAAGCCTCAGGGAACAGCTAAAATCAATACGGTTCCTCCATCTTTCTCATCATTTAATAACGTGCAACCTTTGCATCATTCTATCAGCTGATCTTCCTTCATCTACAAAACCTCACTGTCTCAAGATTCTTGAAGAAGCGTGTGCCCCTTCAAGATTAAAAAGGCCTAGGTGTCGCGGAACAGAATGTGGATGGTGTACATGGGTATTTAAATGTGTATCAAAAGTGCATTTTGCCATCATCATCATCATCTGGATTTCGGATGCTTGACGGGTTTGTCGTCATTTTAATGTCGTTTCATGCCTCTAACGTTTTAACTGTGTGGTCGAAAGACGTGAAATCGTAATAAAAACAGAATAAAATGATCACATTTATTTTCTTCCAAAGAAATAAAAGCATCAGGTTGGCCAATAAATGAAACCTCAATGTGTACAAAAATTAGGCCGATGTTTTATGGATGCACTGAAAAGGCTTCTATAGATTCTATAGAATATTAAGTATGATCCACGATGTAAAGTGTCTCCCATCTCACGTGCTGGAAAAACACACTTTTGTCTAATGCAACAAAAACTTTGTTTTGTAGGCATTGGTGGAGCAAATCAATACTGGGCCGCACTTTCAGCCGCACATAAAGATTTTATTCATAAAGGTAACCTTCTGCTACGAAGGCCTTCGCAATGATGTTGTTTTCCTGTGGAGATATTTAAGCAGAAAGTATATAAGGAAGACATTTTTCAGAAGCATTTGAACCTTTTCCTATACACAAATGTGAGCGGGCGGCATTCTTTCCATGGAAAAGCCAAAGGTTTTCTTGTATAAATCAGGGGAGGGGAGAGACGCAGGCTGCCGTGAGCAGGAGTCTAGTATTGATTTCTTTTTGTGGTGCAGTCCTATTTAGCTGCTGTCAAAGCTACTTTCCACCAGCCGGAGTCAAATTGCCGTATTTACAGCAAGAGCCCTTGTGGAGTGGACAGCAAGCCTTCGAACAATGAGGCCATTCAAACGGCATCCTGGCAGACAATCCAGCAGATCTGACAGAAAAGCACCCATTACAAAAGATGTTCGCCCCGCAACTTTCTTCTAAACAAGTGCATCGCTTATTATACAAAACTAAGAAACGCACCGGGCCCGAGCAGATTCCTCGGAGCGTGTGCGTGTCAGATGCTTAGAACGTTTACACAATAGGATGTGTGCGAGGAGGAGCGATTGGTCACAGCGCTCATCTCCTGACACGTGTGAGGAGAATGGGACGCGCGGAGGAGGGCGTCGAGTGTGAAATCACGGCACTCGTCTATTGTCTTTCTGATGTGTTTGGAAGAGAGGCCCCCTCACACACACAAACGCACACGCACACACACACACACGCACGCACGCACGCACGCACGCACGCACACACACACACACACACACACACACAGGGGGTCATGGGGTTCTGGAGGTCACTGCTGAGGACACGCACAAACACTTCTCTTAAACGTAATTACTAATGCATTGTTTAAATTGTGATGTTAACAAGAAATCTACAGACAACATTATCTACACATGAAGAGCTCTATTCCGAAATGCCAGAAACGCAAAATTTAAAACGTGACTTTTGCAAATATATTTTGCAAACTGCTATAAATCCTGAACGTGTTTTGGGCCTAAATGCAATATGTTGTCTCAACCAATCAGAATTTGTTCCATACAATCCAATATGGACATGCTTTAAATCGTTTGTTTGTGTCAGTCTTTAAAATGGGTTCTTTAAACTCTATTTACACTTTGACGGTCTAAGCCTGTGAGATTTAATCCTGGGAATAAAAATGACTAGACATTTGCATTTGATTTATTTTGATTTATAATAAAAGTCCCTGGAGTCATATGTTGTACATTCTCTTGCATTGTTTTCTATTATTTTTTAGAAATAAATGATTTTTTATATGTAACTAATTTATTATCAACAATAATGTTGTTTTATACTGAGTATAAAATACTGAGTCAACAGACAATTTTAAAAGAATAAAATATATATTAACAAAATGCGTGGATCCAAACAAAAAATCATTTTCATGAAAAATTTGTAAAATCGATTTATAGCCTTAGTGTGTGTGTGTGTGTGTGTGTGTGTGTGTGTGTGTGTGTGTGTGTGTGTGTGTGTGTGTGTGTGTGTGTGTGTGTGTGTGTGTGTGTGTGTGTGTGTGTGTGTGTGTGTGTGTGTGTGTGTGTGTGTGTGTGTGTGTGTGTGTGTGTGTGTGTGTGTGTGTGTGTGTGTGTGTGTTCGTGTGTGTTTGTGTTCGTGTGCATGTGTGTATAGGTCTTTATTTAAGAGAATCCTCTTTGTTTGTAGTGTATATTTATTTATATTTAAAACATATATTTACTTTGAAAAAGATATTTCAGACCTATTATATTATATCGTATTGTATTATTAATATTTAAGTAAATAATATACATTGTCATAGTTCATTTTTATGAAAATGCTAATAACAATAATAATAACTAATAACAAAACAAATAATAATACACTCACTTTTCATTTTACATTTTTTGTCTGTATATGTATGATGAAAAAATGTGATTAAACTAGTGTACACATTTGTCTACAATTCACCAAATAGAAGTATGACCCTGCATGTGAAAGACAGCCTAAAGACAAAAAATCCAATTCAGAAATAATAAGTAAAGTGTTATTTTTGCCATTCATTTCACCAAAATGATAAACTATATCAAGATTGTCAAGGGGCTGGGTTTTTTTAAAGACAGGGTCCCAAATGAAATGCAGCTTCTATTCAACTACATTATTTTCATCATTATTATTATCATTATCATTATTATTATTTTTATTATTATTATTATTATTATTATTATCATTATCATTATTATTATTTTTATTATTATTATTATTATTATTATGAACTGTAATAATTAACTTGGTAACATTGTTGTAGCACTTGTACACCTATTTTTGTATCGGCTATTTACCGCTTCATTGTCTCCTCGACTATTGTAAGTCGCTTTGGATAAAAGCGTCTGCTAAATGCCTAAATGTAAATGTAAATGTAATATGAAATATTACATTTTATAACAGTAAGTACAAACTTAAGCACACTTTTGTACTTGATGTGCTGTATATAGTAATATATA
>CM065669.1:12959034-12966534 GCA_033220385.1 Triplophysa yarkandensis | reverse complement strand
GGAGAGAGATTGCGCTGGCAAAACACATTCCCTTTGTTGCAGATATAGGAACTGGAAGAACATTTAATGAACCTGATAACTTTTGATATTTCACATAGACTTAGGGGAAAAAACATACATACTGTAAAAACTGTCAAATTTAAGAATGTAACAGGATAACAGATAATATTATTGCTATTTCTATTTCAAATGATTAAACTGGTGCCACAGCTACCAATAAACCAATTCTGATTCGTTTTACAATTCTGTTTTTGAAATATGGTAAAAAACGTATTATTATTTATTATTAAGCACTGACGAATATTTACCTTTTCATCAAATAATTTCTTTATAAATTTTCCAAGCACACACCTCTATCAAAACACAATGTCTCGATCTTCAGCTATGATGTAGACAAGAGAGCTGCGAAACATTGAGGATGTCATCTTAAGAAATGAGACATTTCAGCATTGATGCTTGATCAACAATAAATAAGAAAGGATTGGATTGATCTATTCATATTCATCTATAAATCGATTCGATTATGATTATTTGTATTCAATGATATTATAGCTGGAGTCTCTAAGGCGCAGGGAAACTGAAGATAGCTATAGTTGGATTTTCCGAAGTTAATGACACGTAAATTGTTCTAATAGTAAAGTGTACGGATTTTTTTTAAATAATTCAACTGGAGTATTATGGATAATAAACAAGACATTTTATGAATATTTTTATTTGTTTTTATTCGACATCTTAATGGAAGCAGAAAACCATTTATTGGTAACGTTTCGTTGCAAACTGAGGTTTTAGACTTCTATACCTTTTCTAGGCCTACAATTCATGACTAATTTTCGGCTACAAATGCCCTTGTGCATTTAAGCTGTTCAGAAAGTAGTATCCCATTGTGCACCACATTGCTCTGCCACCGAGCTACAGAAACACTCACACAACAATGAAAATACACTCAAAACCCAATATGATTACAACTTTACACAGAGGTTTGCCGGCCACGCGCGCAGACACACACACACACACACACACACACACACACACACACACACACACACACACACACACACACACACACAGACAGACACACACACACACACACACACACACACACACACACACACACACACACACACACACACACACACACACACACACACACACACACACACACACAGACACACACACACACACACACACACACACACACACACACACTGTGTGAGCTGAATTGTAAGGGTTCGCTGGCGGCTCTGTTGCAGCAGTGTACATCAGTAAATCATCCTCGTGTATTGATCAGACTTTGCTGCTTTATGGCCTGATGTTGTAAATGTCATGTTTTAACTGTGCGTGTTTGATATCAATCTGATTAAAGCAGTAACTTCCACACACAGCAAATATTGTGAATCTGTCATCGGTGATTACTCAATGATTAAATAGCATGTAGATTACTATATGACCATCAATTTGTCAAAGCAAACATTTCTGTTTGTACTTCGGAGTTTCGGTGGCAAATAGAAGAAAGAATCAATTCAGCAGACCAGCAAACAATTGATGCTTTCTGACGCAAAGAGCTGTTACAGGAGGTTTAGGGGGCTAGGAGAAATATTTAAGGAGCACACACACGCACACGCGCACACACACACACACACACACACACACACAGACACACACGCACACACACACACACACACACACACACACACACACACACACACACACACACACACACACACACACGCACACGCACACGCACACGCACACGCACACGCACACACACAGACACACAGACACACACACGCACACACACACGATACAACAGCTGGCGTGCTTACTATGAGACTGATACCAAATCTCTGCAAACAAATCACGGGCCTGCGTGATTTAGCAAATGACCCTTAAACAATGCAAACACACATATTAAGCATTAGTGACTCTCGCGGGCTCCTTCACGCTTAATAGGCAGCCTTAACTCTCAGTGCTTATCATAGGAACATTTCCAGGTTATGTTCATCAAGCTCAGAGATAACAGGCATGAAGCGTGAGCGCTGTGCCTACAAGCTGCTTGTGCTCTTATCATCACAGTTTAGTGGGACTTCATAGAGATCAGCAGCGCTCCATTGACAGATCTTCACATGTTCAGAAGACATGGTCAACACGGAGGTGGATTTGTCTTTCGTTAGATACACAGGAGACACTTGCACGGGTCAGATGTTGTTGTTTATGGCTTTGAAGGAGCTTGATGTGTTTGAAATGTGTGTGGATAAAATCATCTGGATTTGGATAAATCTGATGAGAAATGAGTTCACACCCGGGGATGGTTTCTGTACGGGTTGTCTTCATGTATATTCAAATACCGCATCAACATATAAACAACATTCAAACTTGATTTTACGACACAGACTGCAGATCTGAGATCAGCCGTGACACTGTTTCCTCGTGAAACTCACTTGTGAAGCAGGAATATCTACAATTCTTCGGAATCTCATTGGTGTCAGTGACAACTGTGTTATTAAAAAGATCTCATCTGTGATTTTTCATGCTCACAGATAAAAGTCCTACGTGTCCTCTGTTCACAGTGGAAACCCGATCGCACATGTCCAGCTCCTGTTCATCTGTTAACTTCATTTATATGACAAATTGATAATGGTGTGTCCGGTTTGGTCCACGCGCTTTTCTAAGTGACCGGACATTGATGAGTGAAGATCACACGCATGTTCGGTGTCTGGGGTCAGCTTCATCAAAAATGAATGAACGGAACGGCGAGAAGGGGGCCCGGTGACAGCGACTCGTAAATTAAGAGCCCGGACCAGGACAGCGTGACCCGAGAAGCTGTCAGCTGGAGGAACGGATGGCACGGCGCGCAGATATATTCCGCTGAAGGCCTTGTTTAGGTTCCCGCTGACCTTGTGCTTGCGTTTGAGGCTTGACACGTTTATTGATCAGCACACGGAACTGAGGTTCTGCTCAAAAGACTCTTACCTACTCGCTCACGGTGCCCAATCCCTCAATGTAAACCATATCATGTTGTGTTCAACTTCCCGTCCTGGCATCGGCTGACCGACCTCAACGTGCCAATCGTATCATGACGCATTACAAACAATAACCCAAGGCAGAAATGAATTTAGGAAGCATGCCGTGTAAAGCCCTGCAAAGATATAACGAATAATTCTAGCATACTTAATAATTAACGACGAATACATAATTGCTTTTACAGCATAGGAAAGGCTGGCACAAGCGTTCACCTTAAAATAATGAACTTAGAAGTCAGTCTTGTCCTTTTAAACCTTCATGTCTCTCTGCCACACTGGGAAAGATTTTTAGCTTGTGTCACTTCAAAAGTATGATGAATTGTTTTGCATCATTTTATTATGTAGCTCAAACAAAATGAGTCTTGTGCGAACTACTTACTTTTTTATGTTTGCATAAAGCAAACTTAATTTTAGCATCTCTGATCTTAATAAACTTAAGATTTCTAAATGTGCTTTATTGATTGAATTAACCTTACGTCGGAAGAAATATTGCAGTATTGTTTTTTCATAAAATATACTAAGCCACAAAAAATTTTTCCTAAATCTTTAACACATTTCTGCTACTTTGAAACAGACTAAATATTAGGCCTATTTTTATAGCGTCTTCATGCCACTCGCTATGTGTGAATATAGTGTATCAAATCCAAGGAAAATGACAAACCCTGTAATCTCTTATGTAAAGTAAATATAGCTTTAAACTTGTTTTGTTTGATCTATCAGCAAGAACATTTTAAAAAAGCATTAAAAGTTTGGAGGTTTAATGAATGCAGATCGTAAAAGTAAAAGACTCGTGGCTATCCCTGAGACTCTTCTGAGATTTCCCGGTCACTTTTCTCAGGATTTGCTCTCGACTGAAACACAGTCGTGTTCAGGAGAAACAATTGAGATGTCATCTGTGGTTTTTATGTCTTCTATTGCCACCAGCCACACAGCAAGCAGCACATGATCGGGGGTCATTTACATGGATGTCCTGCCGAGCGATGAGAGGAACAGATGGTTTTTGGTTCCTGCGGTCAGGAAACGCTGTATCACTGATCAGAACACGGGTCACAGATCTCTTTACAGATTGTTGGGCGAAAAAGACATCCACTTTCTATCAACTGACCCAACTGATGGTTAGACGAAGGATGGCTGGATGATCGATGTGGGAAGATCTGTCTGTTATATCCACTATTTATTTAGTACTGTTAGAATTAGGCCCACACATAGGGAAAGCTATTGTACGGGACGGTATGTTCTGGAAACAAACTTTATGTCAAGCTCAAATATTTTTTGAGTGTTTAGCTATACGAAAAAGTGTGATGTCGAGCTCTCTCCTGGCATTCATTCAGTTATAAAGCAGGGCTCTGTCTTAACCTATCAAACAGTTGTGCTTCATTGGAAATTTACCTAACCATTTGCAAACAATGAGAACTTCAGCAGAACAAAAAGAATAAAATTGTTTTTTCAATTATGATTTGGACCAAATAGTAAATAAGCTTATACGTCTTAATTCTGTTAATACTCTTTAAAACCCTTCCACAGGATGAAGCCTAAAGAAGCTGGATACATTTTTTTCCTTAATTTTCTCAAGGGGTCTTCTGTCAAACATGTGTTTTATTCATCTCAGATGATTTATTTCCTTACAGTTGTGCTTATATAGTTTTGGTAAATCACTTACACTCTTAACTGTGCAATTAAAGATGGATAAAGAATACGGTTTCCCAAACATTTGACAGCGGTGTATGTAAATGTGTAACGGCAAGAGATTCAAGCTATACATTGAAAAATAACAGATACAAAAGTCTTTCTTAAACGTTTGACATTGAGTTTATCAATGAAGGATTATATTTTCAAATCGATGGCCTTTTACAATGCACGAACCCATGTGTATTTTCAATTCTAATCAGTAAAATTAAATAGAATAAAAGACACATGGGTTTCTTTTCCTTTTTAGAAAACGTACGTGTTGGAGATGCAACTGTTTGAGAAATGCATCCTTCTGTGTCTTAGCTCTTACTTTACATTTTTTTCACATGGCAACACAATAAGACATGGTGTTGTGCGCTATCTGGTGTTGCAGAAATGTAAAAACAGCTTGAGTCTGGTTGTCTGATTGTATTACGCAGACAAAATGTACTGATGTTTGTTGTCCATGTAGTTTAGATGAATAGAAGATGTTATGTTATGGAAATGTTACAATAGCCCTCTATCAAACATTACATTATATAACATGAAAAAATAATTCAAGTTTAATTTTGGGAAAGCTTTTCCTTTTTAAGACTGGAGGGAAATGACTAACGCGTCATTGAAACTTTTAATCAGCAGTCTACTTCTTCTTTTTGCCTTTTTTGGGTTTGGTTATCTTGGCCTCCGATTTCTTAGGAGAGCCCAGTCCCTTGCGGACACGGTTCCTCGCCACCATGACTGGATCTGAGAACAGATAGAGACACAAAATGGCATCATCATAGGATCAGAATATGGGCGATGGTGTATCCGTCCTATTTTACAAGATGCTGGTTTTCCATCAAAAGCATATTTATATTCACAAGAGCAACTTTAGCAGCAGGTATACTCTTCATTAAAGCCTGAAATCTTGTAAAATGAGGTTACATTGCCATCTAATGTGAATGGTTGTAAAGTAAAATTGATCCACATATGCCAGTATCCGGTCATCCTGAGGGATGTGCCAGCAGATTGTGTTTTACCTTTATTGCAGCATCTCTCTCTGTCTTCTCTTTCTCCAGCTGGACACGCTGTCGTTCCCTTCTCCGTCCTGTCTTCTATTATAACCTGCTGCATGTCTCTGCACTGTAAGGGAACGCTCAATGAACATCAGGTGACTATACAGAATATGCCATATATGTTCTTATAATCACCTTTTTGGAGAGCTCTTGAAGTTGTGCAAGGTTGTTGGCTCTTTTGTTCTGCAAAGCGTTGAGCTCTTGCTCTTTCTCCTTTATGTCTTTTTCATACCGCTTTATCCAAAACTCCTTCTTCTCCTGTAGGCTCTTACAGATTCAACAGATTTACTGACACTTATGGATATACACAGAAGGGAAGAGTATGAATAGGATGAGTTATTTTGTCGTATTTTGTTTTGGTTACTGTGGGCGTTATTAAAACAAACCAACTGCAGTTTGATTCATGTTCATTTGAATGCAGGAATAAAAAGTAACTGATGTAACTCGGCTACTTTGCAATAATGAAAAAACTGTAAAAATGTAAAAGAAATGAAACTATAATTTTCCCTTATCTTTGTGTGAAGCCGACTGGAAAGACCCATGCTCTGTCATGGAAAGCTGCAATTTCATTTACGCGCTCCTAAAAAAACTTGCAAACACGGCTCTGCTTTCTCAAGATAAAGGAAATGTGCTTCACTCACTGCGAGTTCTCTTTTAAGAAAATCCTCCATTGTTGCTGTGAACGCTCTGTTCCTTCTCTGTTTTCTCCCGCAGCCTCTAAATTATGCAAACCAATAATGAAAGAAAACGAAGAAGATGATGCTATTATAAATATTTATCACGACATGTTTATTAGCTGTGAATGTTTGAGGATTTATGTAAAATGACCCAAAACAAAAGCGGCGTTGGACATGTTCTTTGCTTTTCAATGAATAAATAAATAAACAAAATCTAAATGTAAATAAATATATCTAATGTAAAAATAAATAACTTGCATAATATCCAAGATTGCTTGTTGCTTGTTCTTCATCATGTGCGGTTCAGATAAAATATATTTACAATGTTTGCTGTTATCATTTGAAATAATAAAGAAATATGAATTAATATTCCAGTCCCTAATACTGATCCACACCAGAACCAGCTAGTTAAGACTGAGTGACTGATATATATATAGTAATGCGACAAAGTGTGCAGATGGGCACACAACCTGGCATCCTTCAAAGTACAACAAAGTGAGAGTTATTTGAGCTATCAAACACAGATACACACCATAACTTCATCCTCCAGCTCCTTCTCCACATGGGCATTGATGTTCTGGCCCTGGCAGATGTGTTGTTGGGCCCAGTTTTTGGCATTCTCCACCTGCCATTCAGTCCTCACCCTCATGTCCTGAACCTGCTGCCTCAGGTGGATGATGGACTCTTTCAGCCTCTACAGTTCATCGAAAGAGGAAAACTTGGTGTAAATATTAAGAATCAGAATCAAACCCAATATAAATATGTAAGTTAAACGCACAATGGTGAACCGCAATGCAACGTGACAGAAGAGCTCCGGATAGAATCCGTACAGATGTTTTATATATATACATGTTATAAGGTGCTACATGCGTAACGTCGGGTAAAGTATTGCACACATGTATTGCCCCGTAGGCTGTATAATAAGTCTATCCGGCCTGCTATAGGAAATCTACATGTACAAACTGTTAAGGTGCTATGCAAGAAAGTCCGACGGGTTGTTATTTATGGCACGAGGTGAACATTTAACGGTTCATGATGCGGACGGCCTCGGGATGAAGTCGCGGTGGATCTTCGTACGTG
>CM065669.1:12955704-12958534 GCA_033220385.1 Triplophysa yarkandensis | reverse complement strand
CTCTGGACCAGATGGCCTCTTCTCTGGACCCAGATGGCTCTTCTCTGGACCACCGATGGCTCTTCTCTGGACCAGATGGCTCTTCTCTGGACCCAGATGCGCTCTTCTCTGGACCACGATGGCTTCTCTCTCTGGACCAGATGGCTCTTCTCTGGACCAGATGGCTCTTCTCTGGACCAGATGGCTCTTCTCTGACCAGATGGCTCTTCTCTGGACCAGATGGCTCTTCTCTGGACCAGATGGCTCTTCTCTGGACCAGATGCTCTTCTCTGGACCAGATGGCTCTTCTCTGGACCAGATGGCTCTTCTCTGGACCAGATGGCTCTTCTCTGGACCAGATGGCTCTTCTCTGGACCAGATGGCTCTTCTCTGGACCAGATGACTCTTCTCTGGACCAGATGGCTCTTCTCTGGACCAGATGACTCTTCTCTGGACCAGATGGACTCTTCTCTGGACCAGATGACTCTTCTCTGGACCAGATGACTCTTCTCTGGACCAGATGACTCTTCTCTGGACCAGATGACTCTTCTCTGGACCAGATGACTCTTCTCTGGACCAGATGACTCTTCTCTGGACCAGATGACTCTTCTCTGGACCAGATGACTCTTCTCTGGACCAGATGACTCTTCTCTGGACCAGATGACTCTTCTCTGGACCAGATGACTCTTCTCTGGACCAGATGACTCTTCTCTGGACCAGATGACTCTTCTCTGGACCAGATGACTCTTCTCTGGACAGATGACTCTTCTCTGGACCAGATGACTCTTCTCTGGACCAGATGACTCTTCTCTGGACCAGATGACTCTTCTCTGGACCAGATGACTCTTCTCTGGACCAGATGACTCTTCTCTGGACCAGATGACTCTTCTCTGGACCAGATGACTCTTCTCTGGACCAGATGACTCTTCTCTGGACCAGATGACTCTTCTCTGGACCAGATGACTCTTCTCTGGACCAGATGACTCTTCTCTGGACCAGATGACTCTTCTCTGGACCAGATGACTCTTCTCTGGACCAGATGACTCTTCTCTGGACCAGATGACTCTTCTCTGGACCAGATGACTCTTCTCTGGACCAATGACTCTTCTCTGGACAGATGACTCTTCTCTGGACCAGATGACTCTCTCTCTGGACCAGATGACTCTTCTCTGGACCAGATGACTCTTCTCTGGACCAGATGACTCTTCTCTGGACCAGATGACTCTTCTCTGGACCAGATGACTCTTCTCTGGACCAGATGACTCTTCTCTGGACCAGATGACTCTTCTCTGGACCAGATGACTCTTCTCTGGACCAGATGACTCTTCTCTGGACCAGATGACTCTTCTCTGGACCAGATGACTCTCTCTGATCTCTGGACCAGATGACTCTTCTCTGGACCAGATGACTCTTCTCTGGACCAGATGACTCTTCTCTGGACCAGATGACTCTTCTCTGGACCAGATGACTCTTCTCTGGACCAGATGACTCTTCTCTGGACCAGATGACTCTTCTCTGGACCAGATGACTCTTCTCTGGACCAGATGACTCTTCTCTGGACCAGATGACTCTTCTCTGGACCAGATGACTCTTCTCTGGACCAGATGACTCTACTCTGGACCAGATGACTCTTCTCTGGACCAGATGACTCTTCTCTGGACCAGATGACTCTTCTCTGGACCAGATGACTCTTCTCTGGACCAGATGACTCTACTCTGGACCAGATGACTCTTCTCTGGACCAGATGACTCTACTCTGGACCAGATGACTCTTCTCTGGACCAGATGACTCTACTCTGGACCAGATGACTCTTCTCTGGACCAGATGACTCTTCTCTGGACCAGATGACTCTTCTCTGGACCAGATGACTCTTCTCTGGACCAGATGACTCTTTCTCTGGACCAGATGGACTCTTCTCTGGACCAGATGACTCTTCTCTGGACCAGATGACTCTTCTCTGGACCAGATGACTCTTCTCTGGACCAGATGACTCTTCTCTGGACCAGATGACTCTTCTCTGGACCAGATGACTCTTCTCTGGACCAGATGACTCTTCTCTGGACCAGATGACTCTTCTCTGGACCAGATGACTCTTCTCTGGACCAGATGACTCTTCTCTGGACCAGATGGTCTACTCTGGACCAGATGGTTCTACTCTGGACCAGATGGTTCTTCTCTGGACCAGATGACTTCTACTCTGGACCAGATGACTCTTCTCTGGACCAGATGACTCTTCTCTGGACCAGATGACTCTTCTCTGGACCAGATGACTCTTCTCTGGACCAGATGACTCTACTCTGGACCAGATGACTCTTCTCTGGACCAGATGACTCTTCTCTGGACCAGATGACTCTTCTCTGGACCAGATGACTCTACTCTGGACCAGATGACTCTCTCTGACTCTCTGGACCAGATGACTCTACTCTGGACCAGATGACTCTTCTCTGGACCAGATGACTCTTCTCTGGACCAGATGACTCTTCTCTGGACCAGATGACTCTTCTCTGGACCAGATGACTCTTCTCTGGACCAGATGACTCTACTCTGGACCAGATGACTCTTCTCTGGACCAGATGACTCTTCTCTGGACCAGATGACTCTTCTCTGGACCAGATGACTCTTCTCTGGACCAGATGACTCTTCTCTGGACCAGATGACTCTTCTCTGGACCAGATGACTCTTCTCTGGACCAGATGACTCTTCTCTGGACCAGATGACTCTTCTCTGGACCAGATGACTCTTCTCTGGACCAGATGACTCTTCTCTGGACCAGATGACTCTTCTCTGGACCAGATGACTCTTCTCTGGACCAGATGACTCTTCTCTGGACCAGATGACTCTTCTCTGGACC
>CM065669.1:12930704-12950704 GCA_033220385.1 Triplophysa yarkandensis | reverse complement strand
ATTAACAATCTAACAGCGGATGAGTTATACAATAGAAACCCTATCTGAGGTCTTTAAACGCAGAAAATAAAGCCTCCTGTTTTATGACTTTAGTTCTGTAAAAGAAGCTCCAAAATAAAATGAAATAAGTCAAGTATTATCAACAATACATGTAAAACCTAATAAAAACAAATAGAGACACAGTTCTAAAGTGAGATCTTTACTGGAGAATATCAAGAGAACCACAGAAATGACAAAAGAGGAGAGAACCAGAAAGACCGGACAATATCTGATCCAGTTACACACATACTGATCTGCGTTTAAAAACATAAAGTGAATCATCAAAGCCCCAAGATTAAAAACAGACATCATCATCATCGTCTGTGTATTTGTTAAATCTTGATGCGGAAGGCCGTGGATCCAGACGTCTCACTGGTGTTGGGCTGCTGACTGGATGATTTAAAAAGAGCCTTCAGGATGGTCTGTGGGTCCACATCTGGGGTGGATGAAGTTCTGGACCCAGAGCGAGATGAGCCTTCCTTTTGTCCTGATCCCAAAGCACCGGGAGTGTCGCTCAACCGCCTGTAGGAGAGAGATGACAGTAAATAACGTGTGTGTTTCAGTGAGTGTGTGTGTGTGTGTGTGGGAGATCTCACAGTAAAATGGGTTGCTCTGATGTAATGACGCTTCCCTGAATGTGCAGGTTACACTTCATCGGCTGACCTGCAAAGAGACAGAGAGACGGAGAGAAAGAGAGAGAGATAATGTAAGGATGTTGTCAAAAATTGTATGATACGTACGGTGTTGTGTATGAGTGATTGTTCTGTTACCATCCAGGCAGCGGTTGTTGTACTTCCTGTACGCACTGACTGCGTCTTCTTTACGCACAAACACAACCTCAGCAACACCCACTTTTACCAGCCGTGCACGCTTCAGAGCTCCGCACACACAGAATAACTCCTGCGAACACACAACACACTGTCACATGATATGTGCTTGCGATGAACACAAAGTGTGTGTTTGTGTGTAACTCACCACTATGTCCTCTTCTGTGACACGAGGATGAAGGTTATTCACTGTGATTTTTGTGCCCTCCAGTGGACTGAAGACAGGCTGAAACACACATACACAAATGAATCTTTTTTTTAAACACAGCATGACCGGCAACAATTATACAACACATTTAAAGAGTGTGATACCTGCGCTGCAGGTGTGTAAGCATTGCCATCGCCAGCAACAGGTTGTGTAGTTGTTGTTGTTGTCCTGGAGACAGGCTGGGGGTTCTGTGTGGAGGGACGGGCAGATGGACGAGAGGGCGGCACTGAGACCGATGCTGGTGTGTAAGAGTCGTTCTTTACCACCTTAGTGATCGGAGCCGAAAGAGAGCCTAAACCCATCTACACAAACACACAGAAGTAAGCAACATCGCATAACACACAGCACAATAACACCGTAAACATGACTCTCAAATGATGATTGATTGTGTGTGTGTGTGTGTGTGTGTGTGTGTGTGTGTGTGTGTGTGTGTCTCACTCGTGATTGCAGGCTGCTGGTTGTGGTGATCTTCATTTGTTTGCTGGGCATCACAGCATCATCTTCATCATGCAGACAAACATCCTACACACACAGAACATCACAAACACTACATAATCTGATTCCGTTTTAGATAGTGAGAAATCATTCTTATCGGTGTAAATTGTGTCCGTCTCACCTGAGAGTCTCGAGCTGGAACATTAATTCTAATCCCGCTGGTCATTCCCACAGGTCTCTGCTGCTGACACACACACACACACACACACACACACACACACACACACACACACACACACACACACACACACACACACACACACACACACACACACACACACACACACACACACACACACACACACACACACACACACACACACACACACACACACACACACACACACATTAACAGTTGTTGATGTAGAAACACACTAGTGTTCCGTCATGACTCTCTTCTCACCTGAATGGTTTTGGTGATCTTTAGAGGTGCTATGCTCTGATTCGGTGTTGATGGGATGCTTCTTTTCAAGCTTAACCTATCGCGCACATCCACCACTTTTGTAATCCCACCTCCTAGCTGCATGGCTACAGCGACTCTAGAGTTCAGTCCCTGATTGCCTGAAAAGTTCCTAGCGGCAGTAATGTTTGGAGTGGTGTTTTGGATCTGGACATGCGGTATTCCTGCAACGACGGTGGGTTTGACAGACTGAGATTGTATGACACCGGAAGGCGTCTGTTTCCGTGAGTTCAACATCTGCCGCGCATCCTGCACTGCACCGCCGACCCCTCCTCGACCACGGATGCGGAAACGTGCGTCTTTCTGTGCCAGCTTTTCTCTTGCATCCTTCCCCTGAAACACTGGACAGACAGACAGACAGACAGACAGACAGACAGACAGACAGACAGACAGACAGACGGCGTACAGGTGAATGAAATGGTAGAAGTTAAATGAATCTGTGTTAATTACATAATATCCCAGTGTACCTGCTGTGCCCCCCCCCACGCCCAGTCTCTGTCTGACATCACTGGTGCCAATCTTCTGTCGGGCATCGAAGGCCTTGCCCACAGAACCCGCTCCTCTGCCATACATGGGCCTGCGGGACAAACACACACAATATAATGTCCTTTAATACCTCAACATGATTGAATCCTATAGATTTAACATACGTTAGTAACATGTGATTCTAGTTTATATAACTTATATAACTGCTGATGAGATGTTTACTAACATTCATATACATGTATATACATGTCATAAAGTACTAAACGATTACAAACAAGTTTTCATTACGAGAACATTTAATATATTATGTATTATATATAGTATATAATATATATATTACAGTCTTTATTTACTATATTTACTAATAATAAACATTAACAAACTCCTCAGAATGAAGCAGCTGTGTACACGACACAAACTTTGATCAATTAAACTCTAAATTAAACACAGTTAGATTAGAGCCGTGTGAGAATCTGAGCGTTATTAATCACAAGAGAGAAATTAAAGAACATTTGTGCGCAAACAACAGCGCGAGGAGTTCAGCGACAGCCAATGAGAACACGAGTAGAGACGCGAACTCAACGGAAACCCATATTTCAACCAATCAGCGACGAGGAAGGGCGGGACGTCACGTTCAGACATAGCAGCTAACACAACTGAGCTGATAAATAAGAGTCGCGATCACATAGAATCTCGTTAAAATAGCTCAGTGCCTAACACAAGTTTCCATTGTTGAGTATGGAGAGATTTACCTCTTACTAGATCCTCTGATGTTTAAACTGCGACGGCGAATGACTTCATCCAGAGAGAGATCCGCCATGTCTGAAAGCGCTCGAGCCAACCCGGAGAACGAGAATGCGCATGTGCGGAATGTAGATAAGGGCGGGGCGTACGAGTCGAGCGACGGCAGGCGGAGAGGATCAAATCAAGATCTGACTCCCTGTGAAGGGATCTGACCTCCCTCTGAAGGGATCTGACCTCCCTGTGAAGGGATCTGACCTCCCTGTGAAGGGATCTGACCTCCCTGTGAAGGGATCTGACCGCCCTCTGAAGGGATCTGACCGCCCTGTGAAGGGATCTGACCTCCCTGTGAACGGATCTGACTCCCTGTGAACGGATCTGACCTCCCTGTGAAGGGATCTGTCCTCCCTGTGAAGGGATCTGACCTCCCTGTGAACGGATCTGACCTCCCTGTGAAGGGATCTGACCGCCCTCTGAAGGGATCTGACCTCCCTGTGAACGGATCTGACTCCCTGTGAACGGATCTGACCTCCCTGTGAAGGGATCTGTCCTCCCTGTGAAGGGATCTGACCTCCCTGTGAAGGGATCTGACCTCCCTGTGAACGGATCTGACCTCCCTGTGAAGGGATCTGACCGCCCTGTGAAGGGATCTGACCTCCCTGTGAAGGGATCTGACCGCCCTGTGAAGGGATCTGACCTCCCTCTGAAGGGATCTGACCTCCCTGTGAACGGATCTGACTCCCTGTGAACGGATCTGACCTCCCTGTGAAGGGATCTGTCCTCCCTGTGAAGGGATCTGACCTCCCTGTGAAGGGATCTGACCGCCCTGTGAAGGGATCTGACCTCCCTGTGAAGGGATCTGACCTCCCTGTGAAGGGATCTGACCGCCCTGTGAAAGGATCTGACCTCCCTGTGAAGGGATCTGACCGCCCTCTGAAGGGATCTGACCTCCCTGTGAAGGGATCTGACCGCCCTGTGAAGGGATCTGACCTCCCTGTGAAGGGATCTGACTGCCCTCTGAAGGGATCTGACCGCCCTCTGAAGGGATCTGACTGCCCTCTGAAGGGATCTGACCACCCTGTGAAGGGATCTGACCTCCCTGTGAAGGGATCTGACCGCCCTCTGAAGGGATCTGACCTCCCTGTGAAGGGATCTGACCGCCCTGTGAAGGGATCTAACCTCCCTGTGAAGGGATCTGACCGCCCTGTGAAGGGATCTGACCTCCCTGTGAAGGGATCTGACCGCCCTGTGAAGGGATCTGACCTCCCTGTGAAGGGATCTGACCTCCCTGTGAAGGGATCTGACCTCCCTGTGAAGGGATCTGACTGCCCTGTGAAGGGATCTGACCGCTCTGGGAAGGGATCTAACCGCCCTGGGAAGGGATCTGACCGCCCTGTGAAGGGATCTGACCGCCCTCTGAAGGGATCTGACTCCCTGTGAAAGGATCTAACCTCCCTGTGAAGGGATCTGACCGCCCTGTGAAGGGATCTGACCTCCCTGTGAAGGGATCTGACCGCCCTGTGAAGGGATCTGACCTCCCTGTGAAGGGATCTGACCTCCCTGTGAAGGGATCTGACCTCCCTGTGAAGGGATCTGACTGCCCTGTGAAGGGATCTGACCGCTCTGGGAAGGGATCTAACCGCCCTGGGAAGGGATCTGACCGCCCTGTGAAGAGATCTGACCGCCCTGTGAAGGGATCTGACCGCCCTCTGAAGGGATCTGACCGCCCTGTGAAGGGATCTGACCGCCCTCTGAAGGGATCTGACCGCCCTGTGAAGGGATCTGACCTCCCTCTGAAGGGATCTGACCGCCCTGTGAAGGGATCTGACCTCCCTGTGAAGGGATCTGACCGCCCTGTGAAGGGATCTGACCGCCCTGTGAAGGGATCTGACCGCCCTGTGAAGGGATCTGACCGCCCTCTGAAGGGATCTGACCTCCCTGTGAAGGGATCTGACCGCCCTGTGAACGGATCTGACCTCCCTGTGAAGGGATCTGTCCTCCCTGTGAAGGGATCTGACCGCCCTGTGAAGGGATCTGACCTCCCTGTGAAGGGATCTGACCGCCCTGTGAAGGGATCTGACCGCCCTGTGAAGGGATCTGACCGCCCTGTGAAGGGATCTGACCGCCCTGTGAACGGATCTGACCACCCTGTGAAGGGATCTGACCGCCCTGTGAAGGGATCTGACCACCCTGTGAAGGGATCTGACCGCCCTGTGAAGGGATCTGACCACCCTGTGAAGGGATCTGACCACCCTGTGAAGGGATCTGACCGCCCTGTGAAGGGATCTGACCACCCTGTGAAGGGATCTGACCGCCCTCTGAAGGGATCTGACTGCCCTCTGAAGGGATCTGACTACCCTGTGAAGGGATCTGACTACCCTGTGAACGGATCTGACTGCTCTCTGAAGGGATCTGACCGCCCTGTGAAGGGATCTGACTGCCCTCTGAAGGGATCTGACCTCCCTGTGAAGGGATCTGACTGCCCTCTGAAGGGATCTGACTGCCCTCTGAAGGGATCTGACCGCCCTGTGAAGGGATCTGACCGCCCTCTGAAGGGATCTGACTGCCCTCTGAAGGGATCTGACTACCCTGTGAACGGATCTGCCTGCTCTCTGATGGGATCTGACCTCCCTGTGAAGGGATCTGACCGCCCTCTGAAGGGATCTGAATGCCCTCTGAAGGGATCTGACTACCCTGTGAACGGATCTGCCTGCTCTCTGATGGGATCTGACCTCCCTGTGAAGGGATCTGACTACCCTGTGAACGGATCTTCCTGCTCTCTGAAGGGATCTGACCGCCCTGTGAAGGGATCTGACTGCCCTCTGAAAGGATCTGACCTCCCTGTGAAGGGATCTGACTGCCCTCTGAAGGGATCTGACCTCCCTGTGAAGGGATCTGACCGCCCTCTGAAGGGATCTGACCTCCCTGTGAAGGGATCTGACTGCCCTCTGAAGGGATCTGACTGCCCTCTGAAGGGATCTGACCGCCCTGTGAAGGGATCTGACCGCCCTCTGAAGGGATCTGACTGCCCTCTGAAGGGATCTGACCTCCCTGTGAAGGGATCTGACTGCCCTCTGAAGGGATCTGACCGCCCTCTGAAGGGATCTGACTGCCCTCTGAAGGGATCTGACCGCCCTCTGAAGGGATCTGACCGCCCTGTGAAGGGATCTGACCGCCCTGTGAAGGGATCTGACCGCCCTGTGAAGGGATCTGACTGCCCTCTGAAGGGATCTAATCCCTGTGAAGGGATCTGACTGCCCTCTGAAGGGATCTGACCGCCCTCTGAAGGGATCTGACTGCCCTCTGAAGGGATCTGACCACCCTGTGAAGGGATCTGACCGCCCTGTGAAGGGATCTGACCGCCCTGTGAAGGGATCTGACCGCCCTCTGAAGGGATCTGACTGCCCTCTGAAGGGATCTGACCGCCCTGTGAAGGGATCTGACCGCCCTGTGAAGGGATCTGACCTCCCTGTGAAGGGATCTGACTGCCCTCTGAAGGGATCTGACCGCCCTCTGAAGGGATCTGACCGCCCTCTGAAGGGATCTGACTACCCTGTGAACGGATCTGACTGCTCTCTGAAGGGATCTGACCGCCCTGTGAAGGGATCTGACTCCCTCTGAAGGGATCTGACCGCCCTGTGAAGGGATCTGACCGCCCTGTGAAGGGATCTGACCGCCCTGTGAAGGGATCTGACCTCCCTGTGAAGGGATCTGACCGCCCTGTGAAGGGATCTGACCGCCCTGTGAAGGGATCTGACCGCCCTGTGAAGGGATCTGACTGCCCTGTGAAGGGATCTGACCGCCCGAAGAACATACGCTATGGAACATACATCGATGTTCTATAGTGAGGAGTGGTTACTAAAAAGTGCCTTTGGAGTAAAGAATTAAGATAAAACCACTGGACACTTCATCCCCCACAATTCTTTATGCATGGTAAGATTACACAAAAGGACTCTTGAAGAAACAATTTGACGCTCTGAAAAGGGTCGTGCAAACAACCAGTCACATCGTCGGAGGTGAGCTTCCCTCCCTCCAGGACATCTACACCAGGACATCTACACCAGGCGGTGCTTAAGAAAATCCCGGAAGATCATCAGAGACTCCAGCCACCCATCTCAGACTGCTCTCTATGCTGCCCTCAGGAAGACGTCTCCGCAGCATCCGCTCCCGCACGAGTCCACTGAGGGATAGCTTTTTCCCTCAGGCTATCCGACTCATGAACAATCAGAACTGATACACCCCCACACACAATATGTCACACACTGCACTTTAACTCCAAAGTTTAACACTGGACAATATTTACACACTGCACTTTATACAACAGTCTACCTTCATCCTATACACAACTACTAACTGTATTAGGACTACATCCACTCTGCTGCACCTTACAAATCTTTATGCACATCTTGTTTACATTATGCAGAACGTGCACACTGTGTGTTTAATGTTTAATGTCTAGTGCTTTATGTATGTACACTCTGTGTTTAGTGTTTAATGTCTAGTGCTTTATGTATGTACACACTGTGTTTAGTGTTTAATGTCTAGTGCTTTATGTATGTACACTCTGTGTTTAGTGTTTAATGTCTAGTGCTTTATGTATGTACACACTGTGTTTAGTGTTTAATGTCTAGTGCTTTATGTATGTACACACTGTGTTTAGTGTTTAATGTCTAGTGCTTTATGTATGTACACACTGTGTTTAGTGTTTAATGTCTAGTGCTTTATGTATGCACACTCTGTGTTTAGTGTTTAATGTCTAGTGCTTTATGTATGTACACTCTGTGTTTAGTGTTTAATGTCTAGTGCTTTATGTATGTATGTACACACTGTGTTTAGTGTTTAATGTCTAGTGCTTTATGTATGTACACACTGTGTTTAGTGTTTAATGTCTAGTGCTTTATGTATGTACACACTGTGTTTAGTGTTTAATGTCTAGTGCTTTATGTATGTACACACTGTGTTGAATGTGTTTGTCTATAGTACACTGTGTGTACTGATTATATGTGTGTGCATATTGCACACTGTGGAAGTCTGTACTATATGTTACATGTTATAAGTTAACTGTTATATGTTAACTGTTATATGTTACATGTTATATGTTAACTGTTATATGTTACATGTTATAAGTTAACTGTTATATGTTACATGTTATAAGTTAACTGTTATATGTTATATGTTATATGTTATAAGTTAACTGTTATATGTTATATGTTATAAGTTAACTGTTATATGTTACATGTTATAAGTTAACTGTTATATGTTACATGTTATAAGTTAACTGTTATATGTTATATGTTATAAGTTAACTGTTATATGTTACATGTTATAAGTTAACTGTTATATGTTACATGTTATAAGTTAACTGTTATATGTTACATGTTATAAGTTAACTGTTATATGTTATATGTTATAAGTTAACTGTTATATGTTACATGTTATAAGTTAACTGTTATATGTTATATGTTATAAGTTAACTGTTATATGTTACATGTTATAAGTTAACTGTTATATGTTATATGTTATAAGTTACCTGTTATATGTTATATGTTATAAGTTAACTGTTATATGTTACATGTTATAAGTTAACTGTTATATGTTATAAGTTAACTGTTATATGTTACATGTTATAAGTTAACTGTTATATGTTACATGTTATAAGTTAACTGTTATATGTTACATGTTATAAGTTAACTGTTATATGTTATAAGTTAACTGTTATATGTTATATGTTACATGTTATATGTTATATGTTACATGTTATATGTTAACTGTTATATGTTACATGTTATAAGTTAACTGTTATATGTTAACTGTTATATGTTATAAGTTAACTGTTATATGTTACATGTTATAAGTTAACTGTTATATGTTACATGTTATAAGTTAACTGTTATATGTTACATGTTATAAGTTAACTGTTATATGTTACATGTTATATGTTAACTGTTATATGTTAACTGTTATAAGTTAACTGTTATATGTTACCTGTTATAAGTTAACTGTTATATGTTACATGTTATAAGTTAACTGTTATATGTTACATGTTATAAGTTAACTGTTATATGTTATATGTTATATGTTATAAGTTAACTGTTATATGTTACATGTTATAAGTTAACTGTTATATGTTACATAAGTTAACTGTTATATGTTACATGTTATAAGTTAACTGTTATATGTTACATAAGTTAACTGTTATATGTTACATAAGTTAACTGTTATATGTTACATGTTATAAGTTAACTGTTATATGTTACATGTTATAAGTTAACTGTTATATGTTACATGTTATAAGTTAACTGTTATATGTTACATGTTATAAGTTAACTGTTATATGTTACATGTTATAAGTTAACTGTTATATGTTACATGTTATATGTTACATGTTATAAGTTAACTGTTATAAGTTAACTGTTATATGTTACATGTTATAAGTTAACTGTTATATGTTACATGTTATAAGTTAACTGTTATAAGTTACATGTTATATGTTACATGTTATAAGTTAACTGTTATAAGTTAACTGTTATATGTTACATGTTATAAGTTAACTGTTATATGTTATAAGTTAACTGTTATATGTTATAAGTTAACTGTTATATGTTATAAGTTAACTGTTATAAGTTAACTGTTATATGTTACATGTTATAAGTTAACTGTTATAAGTTACATGTTATATGTTACATGTTATAAGTTAACTGTTATATGTTATAAGTTAACTGTTATATGTTAACTGTTACATGTTATAAGTTAACTGTTATATGTTATAAGTTAACTGTTATATGTTATAAGTTAACTGTTATATGTTATAAGTTAACTGTTATATGTTATATGTTAACTGTTACATGTTATAAGTTAACTGTTATATGTTATAAGTTAACTGTTATATGTTAACTGTTACATGTTATAAGTTAACTGTTATATGTTATAAGTTAACTGTTATATGTTATAAGTTAACTGTTATATGTTAACTGTTACATGTTATAAGTTAACTGTTATATGTTATAAGTTAACTGTTATATGTTATAAGTTAACTGTTATATGTTATATGTTAACTGTTACATGTTATAAGTTAACTGTTATATGTTATAAGTTAACTGTTATATGTTAACTGTTACATGTTATAAGTTAACTGTTATAAGTTAACTGTTATATGTTATAAGTTAACTGTTATATGTTAACTGTTACATGTTATAAGTTAACTGTTATATGTTAACTGTTATATGTTATATGTTAACTGTTACATGTTATAAGTTAACTGTTACATGTTATAAGTTAACTGTTATATGTTAACTGTTACATGTTATAAGTTAACTGTTATATGTTATAAGTTAACTGTTATATGTTAACTGTTACATGTTATAAGTTAACTGTTATATGTTAACTGTTATATGTTATAAGTTAACTGTTATATGTTATAAGTTAACTGTTATATGTTATAAGTTAACTGTTATATGTTATAAGTTAACTGTTATATGTTATAAGTTAACTGTTATATGTTATAAGTTAACTGTTATATGTTATATGTTATAAGTTAACTGTTATATGTTACATGTTATAAGTTAACTGTTATATGTTACATGTTATAAGTTAACTGTTATATGTTACATGTTATAAGTTAACTGTTATATGTTATAAGTTAACTGTTATATGTTAACTGTTACATGTTATAAGTTAACTGTTATATGTTATAAGTTAACTGTTATATGTTATAAGTTAACTGTTACATGTTATAAGTTAACTGTTATAAGTTAACTGTTATAAGTTAACTGTTATATGTTAACTGTTACATGTTATAAGTTAACTGTTATATGTTATATGTTAACTGTTACATGTTATAAGTTAACTGTTATATGTTATAAGTTAACTGTTATATGTTAACTGTTACATGTTATAAGTTAACTGTTATAAGTTAACTGTTATATGTTATAAGTTAACTGTTATATGTTAACTGTTACATGTTATAAGTTAACTGTTATATGTTAACTGTTATATGTTATAAGTTAACTGTTATATGTTATAAGTTAACTGTTATATGTTATAAGTTAACTGTTATATGTTATAAGTTAACTGTTATATGTTATATGTTAACTGTTACATGTTATAAGTTAACTGTTATATGTTATAAGTTAACTGTTATATGTTAACTGTTACATGTTATAAGTTAACTGTTATAAGTTATAAGTTAACTGTTATAAGTTAACTGTTATATGTTATAAGTTAACTGTTATATGTTATAAGTTAACTGTTACATGTTATAAGTTAACTGTTATATGTTATAAGTTAACTGTTATAAGTTAACTGTTATATGTTATAAGTTAACTGTTATATGTTATAAGTTAACTGTTATAAGTTAACTGTTATATGTTATAAGTTAACTGTTACATGTTATAAGTTAACTGTTATAAGTTAACTGTTATATGTTAACTGTTATATGTTATAAGTTAACTGTTATATGTTATAAGTTAACTGTTACATGTTATAAGTTAACTGTTATATGTTATAAGTTAACTGTTACATGTTATAAGTTAACTGTTATAAGTTAACTGTTACATGTTATAAGTTAACTGTTATAAGTTAACTGTTATATGTTATAAGTTAACTGTTATATGTTATAAGTTAACTGTTATAAGTTAACTGTTACATGTTATAAGTTAACTGTTATAAGTTAACTGTTATAAGTTAACTGTTATATGTTATAAGTTAACTGTTACATGTTATAAGTTAACTGTTATAAGTTAACTGTTATATGTTAACTGTTATATGTTATAAGTTAACTGTTATATGTTATAAGTTAACTGTTACATGTTATAAGTTAACTGTTATATGTTATAAGTTAACTGTTATAAGTTAACTGTTATATGTTAACTGTTATATGTTATAAGTTAACTGTTATAAGTTAACTGTTATATGTTAACTGTTATATGTTATAAGTTAACTGTTATATGTTAACTGTTATATGTTATAAGTTAACTGTTATATGTTATAAGTTAACTGTTATATGTTATAAGTTAACTGTTATAAGTTAACTGTTATATGTTATAAGTTAACTGTTACATGTTATAAGTTAACTGTTATAAGTTAACTGTTATATGTTATAAGTTAACTGTTATATGTTATAAGTTAACTGTTATATGTTATAAGTTAACTGTTACATGTTATAAGTTAACTGTTATAAGTTAACTGTTATATGTTATAAGTTAACTGTTATATGTTATAAGTTAACTGTTATATGTTATAAGTTAACTGTTATATGTTATAAGTTAACTGTTATAAGTTAACTGTTATATGTTATAAGTTAACTGTTATATGTTATAAGTTAACTGTTATATGTTATAAGTTAACTGTTATATGTTATAAGTTAACTGTTATATGTTATAAGTTAACTGTTATATGTTATAAGTTAACTGTTATAAGTTAACTGTTATATGTTATAAGTTAACTGTTATATGTTAACTGTTATATGTTATAAGTTAACTGTTATATGTTATAAGTTAACTGTTATATGTTATAAGTTAACTGTTATATGTTATAAGTTAACTGTTATAAGTTAACTGTTATATGTTATAAGTTAACTGTTATATGTTATAAGTTAACTGTTATATGTTATAAGTTAACTGTTATAAGTTAACTGTTATATGTTATAAGTTAACTGTTATATGTTATAAGTTAACTGTTATATGTTAACTGTTATATGTTAACTGTTATATGTTATAAGTTAACTGTTATATGTTAACTGTTATATGTTATAAGTTAACTGTTATATGTTAACTGTTATATGTTATAAGTTAACTGTTATAAGTTAACTGTTATATGTTATAAGTTAACTGTTATATGTTATAAGTTAACTGTTACATGTTATAAGTTAACTGTTATATGTTAACTGTTATATGTTATAAGTTAACTGTTATATGTTATAAGTTAACTGTTATATGTTAACTGTTATATGTTAACTGTTATATGTTATAAGTTAACTGTTATATGTTAACTGTTATAAGTTATAAGTTAACTGTTACATGTTATAAGTTAACTGTTATATGTTATAAGTTAACTGTTATATGTTATAAGTTAACTGTTATATGTTATAAGTTAACTGTTATAAGTTAACTGTTATATGTTATAAGTTAACTGTTATATGTTATAAGTTAACTGTTACATGTTATAAGTTAACTGTTATATGTTAACTGTTATATGTTATAAGTTAACTGTTATATGTTATAAGTTAACTGTTATATGTTAACTGTTATATGTTAACTGTTATATGTTATAAGTTAACTGTTATATGTTAACTGTTATATGTTATAAGTTAACTGTTATATGTTATAAGTTAACTGTTATATGTTAACTGTTATATGTTAACTGTTATATGTTACATGTTATAAGTTAACTGTTATATGTTAACTGTTATATGTTAACTGTTATATGTTATAAGTTAACTGTTATATGTTACATGTTATAAGTTAACTGTTATATGTTATAAGTTAACTGTTATATGTTATAAGTTAACTGTTATATGTTATAAGTTAACTGTTATATGTTACTTGTTATAAGTTAACTGTTATATGTTAACTGTTATATGTTAACTGTTACATGTTATAAGTTAACTGTTATATGTTATAAGTTAACTGTTATATGTTATAAGTTAACTGTTATATGTTATAAGTTAACTGTTATATGTTAACTGTTATATGTTAACTGTTATATGTTATAAGTTAACTGTTATATGTTAACTGTTATATGTTATAAGTTAACTGTTATATGTTATAAGTTAACTGTTATATGTTATAAGTTAACTGTTATATGTTAACTGTTATATGTTATATGTTAACTGTTATATGTTAACTGTTATATGTTATAAGTTAACTGTTATATGTTATAAGTTAACTGTTATATGTTATAAGTTAACTGTTATAAGTTATAAGTTAACTGTTATATGTTATATGTTAACTGTTACATGTTATAAGTTAACTGTTATATGTTAACTGTTATATGTTATATGTTAACTGTTACATGTTATATGTTAACTGTTATAAGTTAACTGTTATATGTTATAAGTTAACTGTTATATGTTATAAGTTAACTGTTATATGTTAACTGTTATATGTTATATGTTAACTGTTATATGTTAACTGTTATATGTTATAAGTTAACTGTTATATGTTATAAGTTAACTGTTATATGTTATAAGTTAACTGTTATATGTTATAAGTTAACTGTTATATGTTATATGTTAACTGTTATATGTTAACTGTTATATGTTATAAGTTAACTGTTATATGTTATAAGTTAACTGTTATATGTTATAAGTTAACTGTTATATGTTATAAGTTAACTGTTACATGTTATATGTTAACTGTTACATGTTATAAGTTAACTGTTATATGTTATAAGTTAACTGTTATATGTTATAAGTTAACTGTTATATGTTATAAGTTAACTGTTATATGTTATAAGTTAACTGTTATATGTTATAAGTTAACTGTTATATGTTATAAGTTAACTGTTATATGTTATAAGTTAACTGTTATAAGTTAACTGTTACATGTTATAAGTTAACTGTTATATGTTATAAGTTAACTGTTACATGTTATATGTTAACTGTTACATGTTATAAGTTAACTGTTACATGTTATAAGTTAACTGTTATATGTTATAAGTTAACTGTTATATGTTATAAGTTAACTGTTATATGTTATAAGTTAACTGTTATATGTTATAAGTTAACTGTTATATGTTATAAGTTAACTGTTATATGTTATAAGTTAACTGTTATAAGTTAACTGTTATATGTTATAAGTTAACTGTTATATGTTATAAGTTAACTGTTACATGTTATATGTTAACTGTTACATGTTATAAGTTAACTGTTACATGTTATAAGTTAACTGTTATATGTTATAAGTTAACTGTTATATGTTATAAGTTAACTGTTATATGTTATAAGTTAACTGTTATATGTTATAAGTTAACTGTTATATGTTATATGTTAACTGTTATATGTTATAAGTTAACTGTTATATGTTATAAGTTAACTGTTATATGTTATAAGTTAACTGTTATAAGTTATAAGTTAACTGTTATATGTTATAAGTTAACTGTTATATGTTATAAGTTAACTGTTATATGTTATAAGTTAACTGTTATATGTTATAAGTTAACTGTTATATGTTATAAGTTAACTGTTATATGTTATAAGTTAACTGTTATATGTTACATGTTATAAGTTAACTGTTACCTGTAGTGCATTTTTTCTGGAGACATCTATAAAGAGTTTCCCTCACGTGTGCTGTTGTGATGGGACACTAAAGTGACTTTGACTTTGTTTGGAGTTCAACTTTAGATCTTAACAGTTTTAGATCACTTAGTGTGATATTCATCTCTGTCACTTAAACGATATATTTATTTCTGACGATATTGTAAAAAATGGAATTAGATGAACGATCTTATAAACATTTGAGTTTTAAAGAGAGACATTCAGGGCAGAAGTCCCGTCTCCCATCGCGCTGTGGAACTGTGACGTAACCGACATCCCATAATGCACCGCTCGTGTCCTTCACACGGGCATCATTCGGAGCTTTTTGAGCATTTTAAACTTATTTGACATCGTGACGATGTGTGGCAGAATGTCCCGGTGAGAGTCACACACGCGAGCAGTGAATCCGCGCGCTCCGCGTCTCTCACCGTGACTGTACACACACACTCAGTCAGTGTGTAGTCGCCGTCGCACACACACACGTCATGCCTTAAACTGATGAGTAAGGAAAATAACGACCCGGGGTGACGCCCGCGTCCTCGCTCTAACTCGCGAGAGGAATTTTTAGAGGGGTACAGGTCCGGCCGTAGAGGTGACTCACATACTTCGTGAGATGCCTCACTGCACTGGGATCTGCCCTAAACCCTAACAACCCGTAAAGAGAGAACTCTTCTGATCAGTACATTTACATTTACATTTAGTCATTTAGCAGACGCTTTAATCCAAAGCGATTTACAATAGTCGAGGAGACAATGAAGCGGTAAATAGCGATACAACAATAGGTGAACAAGTGCTACAACAATGTTACCGAGTTACACAGAGAGAGAAGTTACACAGAGAGAGAAGTTACACAAGTTACACAGAGAGAGAAGTTACACAGAGAGAGAAGTTACACAGAGAGAGAAGTTACACAAGTTACACAGAGAGAGAAGTTACACAGAGAGAGAAGTTACACAAGTTACACAGAGAGAGAAGTTACACAGAGAGAGAAGTTACACAAGTTACACAGAGAGAGAAGTTACACAGAGAGAGAAGTTACACAGAGAGAGAAGTTACACAGAGAGAGAAGTTACACAAGTTACACAGAGAGAGAAGTTACACAGAGAGAGAAGTTACACAAGTTACACAGAGAGAGAAGTTACACAGAGAGAGAAGTTACACAAGTTACACAGAGAGAGAAGTTACACAGAGAGAGAAGTTACACAGAGAGAGAAGTTACAAAAGTTACACAGAGAGAGAAGTTACACAAGTTACACAGAGAGAGAAGTTACACAAGTTACACAGAGAGAGAAGTTACAAAAGTTACACAGAGAGAGAAGTTACACAAGTTACACAGAGAGAGAAGTTACACAAGTTACACAGAGAGAGAAGTTACACAGAGAGAGAAGTTACACAGAGAGAGAAGTTACACAGAGAGAGAAGTTACACAGAGAGAGAAGTTACACAGAGAGAGAAGTTACACAGAGAGAGAAGTTACACAGAGAGAGAAGTTACACAAGTTACACAGAGAGAGAAGTTACACAGAGAGAGAAGTTACACAGAGAGAGAAGTTACACAGAGAGAGAAGTTACACAGAGAGAGAAGTTACACAAGTTACACAGAGAGAGAAGTTACACAGAGAGAGAAGTTACACAGAGAGAGAAGTTACAAAAGTTACACAGAGAGAGAAGTTACACAAGTTACACAGAGAGAGAAGTTACACAAGTTACACAGAGAGAGAAGTTACACAAGTTACACAGAGAGAGAAGTTACACAAGTTACACAGAGAGAGAAGTTACACAGAGAGAGAAGTTACACAAGTTACACAGAGAGAGAAGTTACACAGAGAGAGAAGTTACACAAGTTACACAGAGAGAGAAGTTACACAGAGAGAGAAGTTACACAAGTTACACAGAGAGAGAAGTTACACAGAGAGAGAAGTTACACAGAGAGAGAAGTTACAAAAGTTACACAGAGAGAGAAGTTACACAAGTTACACAGAGAGAGAAGTTACACAAGTTACACAGAGAGAGAAGTTACAAAAGTTACACAGAGAGAGAAGTTACACAAGTTACACAGAGAGAGAAGTTACACAAGTTACACAGAGAGAGAAGTTACACAGAGAGAGAAGTTACACAGAGAGAGAAGTTACACAGAGAGAGAAGTTACACAGAGAGAGAAGTTACACAGAGAGAGAAGTTACACAGAGAGAGAAGTTACACAGAGAGAGAAGTTACACAAGTTACACAGAGAGAGAAGTTACACAGAGAGAGAAGTTACACAGAGAGAGAAGTTACACAGAGAGAGAAGTTACACAGAGAGAGAAGTTACACAAGTTACACAGAGAGAGAAGTTACACAGAGAGAGAAGTTACACAGAGAGAGAAGTTACAAAAGTTACACAGAGAGAGAAGTTACACAAGTTACACAGAGAGAGAAGTTACACAAGTTACACAGAGAGAGAAGTTACACAAGTTACACAGAGAGAGAAGTTACACAAGTTACACAGAGAGAGAAGTTACACAGAGAGAGAAGTTACACAGAGAGAGAAGTTACACAGAGAGAGAAGTTACACAGAGAGAGAAGTTACAAAAGTTACACAGAGAGAGAAGTTACACAGAGAGAGAAGTTACACAGAGAGAGAAGTTACACAAGTTACACAGAGAGAGAAGTTACACAAGTTACACAGAGAGAGAAGTTACACAGAGAGAGAAGTTACACAGAGAGAGAAGTTACACAAGTTACACAGAGAGAGAAGTTACACAAGTTACACAGAGAGAGAAGTTACACAGAGAGAGAAGTTACACAGAGAGAGAAGTTACACACAGAGAGAAGTTACACAGAGAGAGAAGTTACACAGAGAGAGAAGTTACAAAAGTTACACAGAGAGAGAAGTTACACAAGTTACACAGAGAGAGAAGTTACACAAGTTACACAGAGAGAGAAGTTACACAGAGAGAGAAGTTACACAGAGAGAGAAGTTACACAGAGAGAGAAGTTACACAGAGAGAGAAGTTACACAGAGAGAGAAGTTACACAAGTTACACAGAGAGAGAAGTTACACAAGTTACACAGAGAGAGAAGTTACACAGAGAGAGAAGTTACACAAGTTACACAGAGAGAGAAGTTACACAAGTTACACAGAGAGAGAAGTTACACGGAGAGAGAAGTTACACAAGTTACACAGAGAGAGAAGTTACACAGAGAGAGAAGTTACACAAGTTACACAGAGAGAGAAGTTACACAAGTTACACAGAGAGAGAAGTTACACAGAGAGAGAAGTTACACAGAGAGAGAAGTTACACAGAGAGAGAAGTTACACAAGTTACACAGAGAGAGAAGTTACACAAGTTACACAGAGAGAGAAGTTACACAGAGAGAGAAGTTACACAGAGAGAGAAGTTACACAGAGAGAGAAGTTACACAAGTTACACAGAGAGAGAAGTTACACAGAGAGAGAAGTTACACAGAGAGAGAAGTTACACAAGTTACACAGAGAGAGAAATTACACAAGTTACACAGAGAGAGAAATTACACAGAGAGAGAAGTTACACAAGTTACACAGAGAGAGAAGTTACACAAGTTACACAGAGAGAGAAATTACACAGAGAGCGAAGT
The DNA here is from genome assembly GCA_033220385.1 of Triplophysa yarkandensis. Lineage (NCBI taxonomy): Eukaryota > Metazoa > Chordata > Actinopteri > Cypriniformes > Nemacheilidae > Triplophysa > Triplophysa yarkandensis. Next base: position 12,931,599 of record CM065669.1, on the reverse strand, counting down.
TACACAAGTTACACAGAGAGCGAAGTTACACAAGTTACACAGAGAGCGAAGTTACACAAGTTACACAGAGAGAGAAATTACACAGAGAGAGAAGTTACACAAGTTACACAGAGAGAGAAGTTACACAGAGAGAGAAGTTACACAGAGAGAGAAGTTACACAGAGAGAGAAGTTACACAGAGAGAGAAGTTACACAGAGAGAGAAGTTACACAAGTTACACAGAGAGAGAAGTTACACAGAGAGAGAAGTTACACAGAGAGAGAAGTTACACAAGTTACACAGAGAGAGAAGTTACACAAGTTACACAGAGAGAGAAATTACACAGAGAGAGAAGTTACACAAGTTACACAGAGAGAGAAGTTACACAAGTTACACAGAGAGAGAAATTACACAGAGAGCGAAGTTACACAAGTTACACAGAGAGCGAAGTTACACAAGTTACACAGAGAGCGAAGTTACACAAGTTACACAGAGAGAGAAGTTACACAGAGAGAGAAGTTACACAAGTTACACAGAGAGAGAAGTTACACAAGTTACACAGAGAGAGAAGTTACACAAGTTACACAGAGAGAGAAGTTACACAAGTTACACAGAGAGAGAAGTTACACAAGTTACACAGAGAGAGAAGTTACACAGAGAGAGAAGTTACACAAGTTACACAGAGAGAGAAGTTACACAGAGAGAGAAGTTACACAGAGAGAGAAGTTACACAGAGAGAGAAGTTACACAGAGAGAGAAGTTACACAAGTTACACAGAGAGAGAAGTTACACAGAGAGAGAAGTTACACAGAGAGAGAAGTTACACAGAGAGAGAAGTTACACAGAGAGAGAAGTTACACAAGTTACACAGAGAGAGAAGTTACACAGAGAGAGAAGTTACACAGAGAGAGAAGTT
>CM065669.1:12915704-12925704 GCA_033220385.1 Triplophysa yarkandensis | reverse complement strand
TTTAATATAATTTAATATAATATAATTTAATATAATATAATATAATATAATTTAATATAATATACTATCATATCATATAATTTAATATAATATAATTTAATATAATTTAATATAATATAATATAATTTAATTTAATTTAATTTAATATAATATAATATAATTTAATATAATTTAATATAATATAATTTAATATAATATAATTTAATATAATTTAATATAATCTAATATAATATAATTTAATATAATATAATATAATTTAATTTAATTTGAGTTATGTTGTTAAAACGCACACACAAAATGAATTATTAAAGAATACATCAACTTTTGTGTGTGTGTGTGTGTGTGTGTGTCTGTGTGTGTGTGTGTGTTTGTGCATGTGTGTGTGTGTCTGTGCATGTGTGTGTGTGTGCGTGTTTTGCGTGTGTGTGTGTGTGTGTGTGTGTGTGTGTGTGTGTGCGTTTGTGTGTGTGCGTGTTTGTGTGTGTGTTTGCGTGTGTGTGTGTGTGTGCGCGTGTGTGTTTGCGTGTGTGTGTTTGTGTGTGTTTGCGTGTGTGTGTGTGTGTTTGCTTGTGTGTGTGTTTGCGTGTGTGTGTGTGTGTGTGTGTGTTTGCGCGTGTGTGTGTGTGTGTGTGTGTGTGTTTGCGTGTGTGTGTGTTTGCGTGTGTGTGTGTGTGCGTGTTTGTGTGTGTGTGTGTTTGCGTGTGTGTGTGCGCGTGTGTGTTTGCGTGTGTGTGTGTGTGTGTGTGTGTGTGTGTGTGTAGGGAAGAAAGTTTCAGATCTGGGTGAGTATGATCCTCTGACGCAGGCGGACAGTGAGGATGAAATAGAGGATGATGATCTGGTTCTGAATTATCCCCGTAACGGTCTGAGTCCGGTCTTACCTGAGCTGAGGGGACGGCTGGTGGATGAGTTTCATGAGGGGTGGACAGCTCATCAGGTGCAAAGAGAGGAGGAGGGGCATGAGGGGGACGGTGCGGGGCCAGGAGAGCAACAGGGAGGAGACCCTGAAGAGAAGACAGTGCCGGTCCATCGTACTCTGCGGACCACCGCCTTCCTGCTGCCGTTGACGTGCGCTGCGCTTGTGGTTCTTCTGTGCGCATTTCTCCTTCCCTGTCCCCAGGGGGCGTCACACAACAGACCGCAGTGGGAGCGACAGCTCGGAGACGTAGGGGGTGAGTGACAAGTATCTGGATAACGATTGAAATCTCAGTGAAGTTTCTGCTTGAATGTGTGTACTTCCTTTCAGGTGTGATGTCACCTCCCATTGCATTGTGGGATGTGGACGGTGATGGACTGGATGATGTGTTGATTGGTACCACAAACATTTCAAACGACAGTCAGCCACTGAGTATGCAGAACAAAAGTGAGCAGAGCACACATACGTCACAAAAGCACAAGTACGGTTCAGATGTGTTAACAAACATTGTGTGTGTTTTTCTTTGCATCTGTGTGTTTGTGCACATGTGTAGAATACAGTGTGGTTGCGGTGAGTGGGGTTGATGGGCAGCTGCTGTGGAGGAAGACTCTCAGAGAAGCACTGTTCTCAGTTCAGTGTGGATTACACACAGGAGCTACATCATCAGCATGTGTCCTCATCAGCTCTGGACACATCATCACCATCAACTCCACCACAGGTCAAACAAACACAACAAACTACTCTGAGTCCTAATAGGAATGGAGGAATAAACGTTTATGACTGAGAATAAGTTGAGATGAGTGAGTAGAGGATTGTGTTGTTGTCGATGATTTCAGGTAGAATGTTGTGGACTGCAGCTGTGGGTGATGTTGAGTCTCCTGCTGTTCTTCTGCCGGATCTACAGGGAGACACAATCCCAGATTTACTCATCGCAACACTGCCAGCAGATCAGGTGACACACACGCACGCACGCACGCACGCACGCACGCACGCACACACACACACACACAGACAGACAGACAGACAGACAGACAGACAGAAACACGCACACACACACACACACACACACACACACACACACACACACACTGGCCTTTGTTAACATGTCATTGTGTTTTTTTGCAGGTGTCTGATTTGGCTCTGATTTTAATCTCAGGAAAGTCAGGAGCTCTGATTGGCCGGCCTGTGAACTTTAACCTGACAGCACAGGGGAAGCTGATTGGTCCACTGCTACATGAGACTGTGACTGGAGCTTATTACATTCTGTTTGGACTGGGTGAGATTCTGTGTGTGTGTGTGTGTGTGTGCGCGTGCGTGCGTGTTTGTGTGTTTACCTGCAGAATGTTTATAATGTTGTGTGCTCAGGCACTGTGGAGGCTGTGTCACTCCATTACATTTACAGTCAGGCAACAGGCAGGACACCAGTGTCTAAAATCACACAGAGGGACCCCAGCTGGGAGCGTCTGAAGAGCAACAACACAACATTACTCATACATGTCAGCAGGTGAAATAACACGCAGCAACAGCACACACACACACACGTGTGCGCGCGCGCGCGCACACATAAACATGCGCAAGCAAGCACACACACACAAAACTGGTCACTTGTGTGTGTGTGTCAGTGGCTCAGAACAGGTGGAGATGTTGGTTCCCCTGGTGGCAGGCTTGTGTCACACACACAATAACCTGGAGAGTGTGTTGCTGCTAAACTCCAGCCGCAGTGATTGGATTCTGGTGTGTGGATTGAACAGCAGACTGTCCGTGGTGAGAGAGAGTGACGGTCGGCCCATTTGGACCCTCCGCCTCACCTCCATACACAGGTACAAACATCACAAACATCATACAACACATTAAACATCTACACTTCTCAGCAATGTGTTTGTCTGTGTTCGCAGTCGACCGGTGTCGGGTCACTTTAATGATGATGGTGTTCCTGATCTTCTCATCCATCAGTCAGCCAATGGTGTGAGGAAGGTGTGAATCACATTTACACATCGTTAACACACACATAAGCCAAGTTCACTTGACTGTCTGTCTGAATTACAGATTCAAATTATCGATGGCGCTCGTGGGCGGAGCTTATGGGAAGTAGAGTTTGTGTGTCCTCGTTTGGCAGTTGAAGATTCGACAGTACTGACCACATCTGGCCAATCAGTGTTCCTCTTCTGGGCAGGGGATCCCCTCTCTCATTTGCAGAATGTTACCAAGGAAACCTAACTTCCATCACATGGTTGCATGTATTGTGTGTTCAGTGATTCGATGAGTGTGAACGACATGGTGTTTGTGTCCTGCAGGCGACTGCTGCTGAGCCGGTTCTGCGCAGACTCTTCCTGCTTCATCCCATGTATCCCATGATCCTCCTTGAGCTGAGCAGCACCACAGACACCGTCCTCACGGCCACAGGTAATGCACGGCTGCACATCAGCCATGAGCACAGTAAAAAAATAGTGCAAGAAAATATACAACCAAAAAGAAGGATAAAAACAGTAATATAATACTCTCTAACACAGTGAGTTATGATCAGCAGCAGAAAGATGCCTCGTACATCAGCGTGTCGTCTCGGCCTACGTCCGGTTTGGGTCCTGGAGCTCAGCTGCTTAAGAATCTCAGTATTAAGAGGGGCATCACGAACGCTCAGATGATTGAGCTGGAGAACCAGAAGAGAGATGACAGCTCCAGCAAACCTTCGTCGGCATTTCACATTAGCACATTCTTCAGACATCTGTCCTTCAAACAGGTTACACTATCAACATTTACAATCAATAAGTACATTTTAATAAGTTGAAGCATATTTTATGTATGACGTATACTAAAATAGTTTCTAAGAGTGTAAGTGTAAATTTTAGATTAGTATAGATTCAACTTTATTGTCACTGCACATGTAAGATACAAGGCAACGAAATGCAGTAAGCATCTTACCAGAAGTACAATAAGCAGTATAGATAGTATATAGATAGTATTATAGACAGATTTACAGGTTAAATATACAAGCAGATATACAGGCAGGTGTGTTATGAACATCCTATACATTTTGTAAAAGTGTATGTACACCATAGACAGAACTAGAACATAATTTACAGTATTTCAGTGGGTGGCAAAGTGCATTGGAATATTACAGTGTGCAAATGGATTGTCCAGTGTTACTGAGTGAACAGTGCATGTATCAGCTGGTTATTGTGATGAACATTTAAAATAAATAAATAATAAGCAGGTGTAGTGTTGTAGAGGGGGGAGGAGGGAAAGTTCAGTAAGGAGATAGCTTTAGGGGAAGAGCCGTCCCTTAAACTTGTTGTCCTTGTCCGGAGGCTCCTGAAGCGCCTCCCAAAGGGCAGGCGGGTAAACGGTCTTTGGTCAGGGTGAGACGAGTCCTTGAGGATGCTGTGAGACGAGTCCTTGAGGATTCTGCGAGCTCGGCGAAGAAAGCGTTTCCTCTGGATGTCCGCAAAAGCAGAAGTGTTGTTCCTGTGATGCGTTGGGCAGTTTTCACCACCCTCTGCAGCGCTTTGCGGTCAGCCACCGAGCAGTTCCCATACCAGGCTGTGATACAGCTGGTCAGGATGCTCACAATGGCACACCTGTAGAAGTTCACCAGGATGGCTGAAGACAGCTGGTTCTTCTTCAGTGTCCTGAGGAAGATGAGGTGCTGGTGAGCCTTCTTGACCAGGCTGAAGGTGTTAGAGTTCCAGGACAGGTTCTCAGAGATGATAGTTCCCAAGAATTTGAAGCTGGAGACACGCTCAACAACCATCCCGTTTATGTGGATTGGGCCGTGCGTGCGTCCCTTCTGCTTCCTGAAGTCCACAATGACCTCCTTGGTCTTGGTGGTGTTTAGAAGCAGGTTACTGTCAGCGCACCATGTGGCCAGGTGCTGTAACTCTTCCCTGTAGGCAGTCTCGTCGTTGTCACTGATGAGGGCTTTCACCGTGGTGTCGTCTGCAAACTTAATGATGGAGTTGGATCCATGCACGGGCTTGCAGTCATTGGTGTAAAGGTATGGGCTCAGCACGCAGCCCTGTGGTACGCCAGTGTTAAGTGTGATGGTGGTGGAGTGGGTGTGGCCTGACCTAACATGCTGAGGCCTGTTGGTCAGAAAATCCATAATCCAGCTGCAGAAAGAGGTGTCTCCAAGTTTAGTGGTCAGCTTGGAGGGGATAACAGTGTTAAATGCTGAACTGAAGTCAACAAACAACATCTGTACATAAGTTTTGTTATTGTCCAAGTGTGTGAGTGCAGAGTGCAGAACTGTGCATACTGCGTCCTCTGTGCTCCTATTTCTGCGGTAGGCAAATTGATGTGGGTCCAGAGTAGGTGGGAGGCAATCTTTGAGGTGTGCTAGGACAAGTCGTTCGAAGCACTTCATGATGATGGGTGTGAGTGCTACCACCGATCATCAAAGTCTCCACCGATATCCAAAAGCTCCTGTCGGGTGTAGGATGTTAAACCAGAGCTGTTCTGTACAAACAGACCTAAGATGAGCAGGAATAAAATTGCAAAAACTGGAGATATGCTGAGCCTCGCGATGCGTTCGTGGTGCCATCTGCTGGTCATTCATAAATGTGAACATTTTGGAGTGTGTTCATAAAGTGTGTTCTTCATGAAAGTCAAGGGTATTGATAAACATGGAAAGGATAAAAAGATTGGAGGTGTGCAACACATGTGCCCTGGTGAGTGAAATTCTTTTTTCGAGCTTGCTCCAAAACATCACAGTACAGGTAACATGTTACACGTAACATATAGTACAGACTTAAAACATAGGACAGTGTGCAATATGCACGTACATATAATCAGTACTCATAGTGTACTTTTGGACAAACACAGTTGAAAACATTCAACACAGTGTGTACATACAGATCTGATGCTGCAGAGACGTCTTCCTGAGGGCAGTATAGAGAGCATTTACATTACATTTACATTTAGGCATTTAGCAGACGCTTTTATCCAAAGCGACTTATAATAGTCGAGGAGACAATGAAGCGGTAAATAGCCGATACAACAATACATTCCACCATCGAGGAACTGATGCAGAGAACGTACGAGAGAGAGATTTCTTACCCTTTTGAGCTGGCACCACAAGTCCCACCTCATTTGCAGAGCGCAGAGATCTTGAGGGCCTATATCTTTGAATTAGTGAGTTAAGGTAACTGGGTGCTGAACCGTTGGTGATCTTGTAGGCAATGAGAAGACATTAAAATTCAATGTGAGCTGCTACAGAAAGCCAATGTAGTTTAATGAAGAGAGGCGTTACATGGGTCCTTTTTGGTTCCTTAAACACCACTCTTGCTGCTGCATTCTGAATCATCTGCAGAGGTTTAGTTGTGCACATCGGGAGTCCAGCAAGCAGCGCATTGCAGTAGTCCAGCCTGGACAGGACCAGAGCCTGAACCAGGAGCAGTCTGAGAGCAGTCTTTGAGATGGGTGGCTGGAGTGCCTGATGATCTTTCGGGATTTCCTTAAGCACCGCCTGGTGTAGATGTCCTGGAGGGAGGGAAGCTCACCTCCAAAGATGTGGCTGGCAGTTCGCACAACCCTTTTCAGAGCTTTGCGGTTGCCAGCAGGGCTGTTACCAAACCAGGCAGTGATGCAGCTCGTCAGGATGCTCTCTATGGTGCAGGTGTAGAAGGTTCTGAGGATGCTCGGGCTCATGCCAAACTTCCTGAGCCTTCTTAGGAAGAAGAGGCACTGTTGTGCCTTCTTCAGCACTGCGTCGGTGTGAATGGACCAGGTGAGATCCTCGCTGATGTTGGTGCTGAGGAAATTGAAACTGCTCACCCGCTCCACAGGTGTCTCTCCGATAGTGATGGGTGTGTGTTCTCTGCTCTGTCTCCTGAAATCTACCACTAGCTCCTTGGTCTTGACAGTGTTGAGTCTTGACCTCCTCTCTGTAGGCCGTCTCATCGTTGTCTGTGATCAGGCCTATGACGGTTGTGTCATAAGAACTTGACAATCACATTGGAGCTGTGGGTGGCTGTACAGTCGTTTGTGTACAGGGAGTACAGGAGTGGGCTGAGAACGCAGCCCTGAGGAGCACCAGTGTTGAGGGTCAGCGGGGAGGAGGTGTTGTTGTCCATTCTGACCACCTGACTTCTGCCTGTCATGAAGTCCAGGATCCAGTTGCACAGAGATCTGTTCAGTCCAAGATTCTGGAGCTTCTTAACAAGTGTGGAAGGCACTATGATGTTGAATGGTGAGCTGTAGTCCAAAAACAGCATCCTCACATAGGTGTTCTTGTTTTCCAGGTGGGAGAGAGCAGTGTGTAGGGTGAAAGCAATGGCGTCATCTGTGGAGCGATTGCTGCGATATGCAAACTGTAGAGGGTCCAATGAGGCGGGCAGTACGGAGCAGATGTAATCTCTGATGAGTCTCTCAAAACACTTACTGAAGATGGGTGTGAGAGCAACGGGCCTCCAGTCATTTAAGTTTGAGTCAACAGTTAACAGTTTGAAACAATCTATGAATGGAGAAAATTTCACAGTGTTATTATTCTACCAAGAAGTGGATGCCCAATCAATATTACACCAAGAGCACAATGAAGTGTCATCAATGAGGCTTAGAAAAAACTACACTAAATGACAGGCAAAGATTTGAAGGCATCATTGGAACATGCTTAAATATGAATCAACTGTTTATGAATCAACTATAGATAAATGTATAAAACGCTGAACAAGCAGCATATCCACGGCAGAACACCCTGAAGGAAGCCACTGTTTACTAGAACATTGCTGCATGCCGGATGTTTGAGAAATAGCACATTTGACATTCCACAGTACAATTACATTTTGTCATTTAGCTGACGCTTTTATCCAAACAACTTACAAATGAGGTTTTCAAAAGAAGCATGAACGAAAAGGCGATAAAAACGCAATCTAAGCAAAATTTATGCCAGTCCTTGCAAGAATAACACAACATCCGTACCAAGTGCTAAGGGAAAAGTTTTTTTTTTGGGTGATTGTATTTAGAAAAAAGTGAGGATGTTAAAGGAGGTTAACTAGTAGTAGGCTTATTTGTGAGTTAGGGTCAAACAGAAAAGATGGCTTTTGAGGCGTTTTTTAAAGATGGAGACACAGTCTGCCAGACGCGATGTAACTGGCAGATTGTTCATCCATCGTGGAACTGACCCAGAGAAGGAGAGTGAGAGCGATTTCTTACATTTTTGGGTTGGTACTACCAGATGATGATCATTTGCTGAGTGAAGGGATCTGGCTGGCACATACGTCTGTATCAGTGAATGAAGGTAGGGGGCTGCTTTACCTGTGGTGGTTTTGTTGGCTATGAGGAGAGCTTTTAACTCGATGCAAGTGGCTATAGGGAGCCAGTGTAACCTGATGAAGAGAGGTGTTACGTGTGCTCTTTTAGGTTCCTTGAAGATCACTCTTGCTGCCGCATTCTGTATCATCTGCAGAGGTTTGGTGGTGGAAGTCGGCAGTCCAGCGAGTAGAGCGTTGCAGTAATCCAGCTTAGTCGGGACTAGGGCCTGCACTAGGATTTGTTTAGAACGCTCCGAGAGGAAGGCCATATCTTCATAATGTTGGAGAGAAGGTATCGGCAGAACCGACCGGTACTCGCAACATGATCCTTGAGAGTAAATTGATCATCTCAATCAATCAATCAATCTTTTATTTGTCACAGACACTGTTACATGCCGTGAAATGGCACCCCTCGGACCATAAACACATATCACATTCAAGGGAAGACAGATCCGAGAGGTAGTACAGAGAAAAAGGAACAACATGATACACAGGGAAAGTTGGCTCAAAAAAAGAACCCCTCTCAGACTGTCCTACAGTAGGGCAGTGTGAGACCCGGGAGACAACAGCCATCTGCCCCTGCAGCTATGGACAGTGCTGGATCCAGACCCGCCTGCCCACACCAGAGGAGATAAGCATGTGAAGGCGTGGGATGGGGGTAGAGGTAAAGTCCTTGGAATGGGTACAGGAAGTCAGAGAGTCTCATTATCTTTTGCTATTCCCAAGTTTCTGGCTGTCCTGGGGGGCCTAGGATGGATGTTCTTAGTCGGAAAGAGAGGTTGTGGCAGATCTTCCTGTCAGCGAGGATGACAAGAAGTTCAGTTTTCACAAGATTCAGTTGTAGATAGTAGTCCTTCTCCCAAGGAGCAATGTCACTCAGGCATGCTGAAACATGTGACGATACTGTCTGGTCTTCAGGGTGGAATGCTAAGTGCAGCTGCGTGTCGTCCGCAAAGCAGTGATAGGAAAAGCCATGCTTCGGAATGATGTAATGTAGATTGAGAAGAGGAGCGGCAGAAGCACTGAGGCTGGCATACAACGGTGTTGAGATGTTGCGATTCCATGACCTCGCCTCTCCAGGATACCCTAAAAGACCTACCTGAGAGGTAGGACTGGAACCATTGGAGTGCTGTGTCCGAGACGCCCATGGTCTTGAGTGTCGAAAGAAGAATGCAATAGTTGACAGTGTTGAAAGCCACAGAAAGGTCCAACAGGATGAGAACGGAGGATTTAAAGGTTGCCCTTGCCAGTCTTAGCTCTTCAACTACCGAAAGCAAAACAGTTTCCGTGGAGTTCCCACTCTTGAAGCCAGACTGGTTGCTGTCCAGGAAGTTGTTCTGCGTAAGGAAGGAGGAGAGTTGGTCCACGAGGGTTTTCCCAGTGAAGGCCAGGAGAAATATCGGCCTGTAGTTCTCCAGGAGTGCAGGATTCAGGGTGGGTTTTTTATCAGGGGTGTGATGCGAGCTTCTTTGAAAGCTGTAGGAAACGTGCCTGAGCTCAGTAACGGGTGGGAATAGGATCCAGCGGGCCTTGTCTTCAGATGGCTAGAGGCGATGGTCTTGGCATCTTCGCCCTCAGTTAGCAGAGAGAAGGAGCGGAAGGAGAGGGTCTCAGAGAATGGTGCAGCAAACTGAGAACTGCCCGCTGAAAGCAGCGGTTTTCTTCAAAAAGATAAACGCAATGTTGTCAGCTGTCAAGTCAGAGGAGGAGCAGGTGGGCAGAGAAGAGCCAAGAAAGTTTTGAAGAGTGTTCCAGAGTCAGGAGAGTTCTAATTTTAGCTTGGAAGAACTGGTTCTTAATCAACATGACTTCAGCAGACAAGAAAGAAAGAAGAGACTGA
>CM065669.1:12895704-12910704 GCA_033220385.1 Triplophysa yarkandensis | reverse complement strand
ATAATAACTGACAATAATAACTGATAATAATAACTGATAATAACTGATAATAATAACTGATGATAATAACTGATAATAATAACTGATAATAACTGATAATAACTGATAATAACTGATAATAACTGACAATAATAACTGATAATAATAACTGATAATAACTGATAATAATAACTGATAATAATTACTAATAATAATAACTGATAATAATAACTGATGATAATAACTGATAATAACTGATAATAACTGATAATAACTGATAATAATTACTGATAATAACTGATAATAATAACTGATAATAATAACTGATAATAACTGATAATAATAACTGATAATAACTGATAATAATAACTGATAATAATAACTGATAATAATTACTAATAATAATAACTGATAATAACTGATAATAATTACTGATAATAACTGATAATAATAACTGATAATAATAACTGATAATAATTACTAATAATAATAACTGATGATAATAACTGATAATAATAACTGATAATAACTGATAATAATAACTGATAATAATAACTGATAATAATTACTGATAATAATAACTGATCATAATAACTGATAATAATTACTAATAATAATAACTGATAATAATTACTGATAATAATAACTGATCATAATAACTGATGATAATAACTGATAATAACTGATAATAACTGATAAAAACTGATAATAACTGATGATAATAACTGATAATAATAATGGATAATAACTGATAATAATAACTGATAATAATTACTAATAATAATAACTGATAATAATAACTGATAATAATAACTGATAATAATAACTGATAATAACTGATAATAATTACTAATAATAATAACTGATAATAATAACTGATAATAATAACTGATAATAATAACTGATAATAATAACTGATCATAATAACTGATAATAATAACTGATAATAATAACTGATAATAATAACTGATAATAATAACTGATAATAACTGATAATAATAACTGATAATAATTACTAATAATAATAACTGATAATAATAACTGATAATAATAACTGATAATAATAACTGATAATAATAACTGATCATAATAACTGATAATAATAACTGATGATAATAACTGATAATAACTGATAATAACTGATAATAACTGATAATAACTGATAATAACTGATGATAATAACTGATAATAATAACGGATAATAACTGATAATAATAACTGATAATAATTACTGATAATAATAACTGATGATAATAACTGATAATAACTGATAATAACTGATAATAACTGATAATAATTACTCATAATAATAACTGATAATAATAACTGATGATAATAACTGATAATAACTGATAATAACTGATAATAACTGATGATAATAACTGATAATAATAACTGATAATAACTGATAATAACTGATGATAATAACTGATAATAATAACTGATAATAATAACTGATAATAATAACTGATAATAATTACTAATAATAATAACTGATAATAATAACTGATAATAATTACTAATAATAATAACTGATAATAATAACTGATGATAATAACTGATAATAATTACTAATAATAATAACTGATGATAATAACTGATAATAATAACTGATGATAATAACTGATAATAACTGATAATAACTGATAATAACTGATAATAATAACTGATGATAATAACTGATAATAATAACTGATAATAATAACTGATAATAACTGATAATAATAACTGATAATAATAACTGATAATAATAACTGATGATAATAACTGATAATAATAACTGATGATAATAACTGATAATAATAACTGATGATAATAACTGATGATAATAACTGATGATAATAACTGATAATAACTGATAATAATAACTGATAATAATAACTGATAATAACTGACAATAATAACTGATGATAATAACTGATAATAAATACTAATAATAATAACTGATGATAATAACTGATAATAACTGATGATAATAACTGATGATAATAACTGATAATAACTGATAATAACTGATAATAACTGATAATAATAACTGATGATAATAACTGATAATAATTACTAATAATAATAACTGATGATAATAACTGATGATAATAACTGATGATAATAACTGATAATAACTGATAATAATAACTGATGATAATAACTGATGATAATAACTGATGATAATAACTGATAATAACTGATAATAACTGACAATAATAACTGATAATAATAACTGATAATAACTGATAATAATAACTGATAATAACTGATAATAATAACTGATAATAATAACTGATAATAACTGATAATAATAACTGATAATAATAACTGAAAAATAATTACTGATAATAACTGATAATAATAACTGATAATAACTGATAATAATAACTGATAATAATAACTGATAATAATAACTGATAATAACTGATAATAATAACTGATAATAATAACTGATAATAATAACTGATAATAATAACTGATAATAACTGATAATAATAACTGATAATAATAACTGATAATAATAACTGATAATAATAACTGATAATAACTGATAATAATAACTGATAATAATAACTGATAATAATAACTGATAATAATAACTGATAATTAACTGATAATAATAACTGATAATAATAACTGATAATAATAACTGATAATAACTGATAATAATAACTGATAATAATAACTGATAATAACTGATAATAATAACTGATAATAACTGATAATAATAACTGATAATAATAACTGATAATAATAACTGATAATAATAACTGATAATAATAACTGATAATAATAACTGATAATAATAACTGATAATAACTGATAATAATAACTGATAATAATAACTGATAATAATAACTGATAATAATAACTGATAATAACTGATAATAATAACTGATAATAATAACTGATAATAATAACTGATAATAATAACTGATAATTAACTGATAATAATAACTGATAATAATAACTGATAATAATAACTGATAATAACTGATAATAATAACTGATAATAATAACTGATAATAACTGATAATAACTGATAATAATAACTGATGATAATAACTGATAATAATAACTGATGATAATAACTGATGATAATAACTGATGATAATAACTGATAATAACTGATAATAATAACTGATGATAACAGATAATAACTGATAATAACTGATAATAACTGATAATAATAACTGATAATAATAACTGATAATAATAACTGATGATAATAACTGATAATAACTGATAATAATAACTGATAATAATAACTGATAATAATAACTGATAATAATAACTAATAATAATAACTAATAATAATAACTGATGATAATAACTGATAATAACTGATAATAATAACTGATAATAATAACTGATAATAATAACTGATAATAATAACTAATAATAATAACTGATGATAATAACTGATGATAATAACTGATGATAATAACTGATAATAACTGATAATAATAACTGATGATAACAGATAATAACTGATAATAACTGATAATAACTGATAATAATAACTGATAATAATAACTGATAATAACTGATAATAATAACTGATAATAACTGATAATAACTGATAATAACTGATAATAATAACTGATGATAATAACTGATAATAATTACTAATAATAATAACTGATGATAATAACTGATGATAATAACTGATGATAATAACTGATAATAACTGATAATAATAACTGATGATAATAACTGATAATAACTGATAATAACTGATAATAACTGATAATAATAACTGATGATAATAACTGATGATAATAACTGATGATAATAACTGATAATAACTGATAATAACTGACAATAACTGATGATAATAACTGATGATAATAACTGATAATAACTGATAATAATAACTGATGATAATAACTGATGATAATAACTGATGATAATAACTGATAATAACTGATAATAACTGACAATAATAACTGATAATAATAACTGATAATAACTGATAATAATAACTGATAATAACTGATAATAACTGACAATAATAACTGATAATAATAACTGATGATAATAACTGATAATAACTGATAATAATAACTGATGATAATAACTGATAATAACTGATAATAATAACTGATGATAATAACTGATGATAATAACTGATAATAATAACTGATGATAATAACTGATAATAACTGATAATAATAACTGATGATAATAACTGATGATAATAACTGATGATAATAACTGATAATAACTGATAATAACTGACGATAATAACTGATGATAATAACTGATGATAATAACTGATAATAACTGATAATAATAACTGATAATAATAACTGATAGTAATAACTGATAATAATAACTGATAATAATAACTGATGATAATAACTGATAATAACTGATAATAATAACTGATGATAATAACTGATGATAATAACTGATGATAATAACTGATAATAACTGATAATAATAACTGATAATAACTGATAATAACTGATAATAATAACTGATGATAATAACTGATAATAATAACTGATAATAATAACTGATAATTAACTGATAATAACTGATAATAACTGATAATAACTGACAATAATAACTGATAATAATAACTGATGATAATAACTGATAATAACTGATAATAATAACTGATGATAATAACTGATAATAACTGATAATAATAACTGATAATAATAACTGATGATAATAACTGATAATAATAACTGATGATAATAACTGATAATAACTGATAATAATAACTGATGATAATAACTGATGATAATAACTGATGATAATAACTGATAATAACTGATAATAACTGACGATAATAACTGATGATAATAACTGATGATAATAACTGATAATAACTGATAATAATAACTGATAATAATAACTGATAGTAATAACTGATAATAATAACTGATAATAATAACTGATGATAATAACTGATAATAACTGATAATAATAACTGATGATAATAACTGATGATAATAACTGATGATAATAACTGATAATAACTGATAATAATAACTGATAATAACTGATAATAACTGATAATAATAACTGATAATAATAACTGATGATAATAACTGATAATAATAACTGATAATAATAACTGATAATAATAACTGATAATAACTGATGATAATAACTGATGATAATAACTGATAATAACTGATAATAATAACTGATAATAATAACTGATAATAATAACTGATAATAACTGATAATAACTGATAATAACTGATAATAATAACTGATAATAATAACTGATAATAATAACTGATAATAATAACTGATAATAATAACTGATAATAACTGATAATAACTGATAATAACTGATAATAATAACTGATAATAATAACTGATAATAACTGATAATAATAACTGATAATAACTGATAATAATAACTGATAATAACTGATAATAATAACTGATAATAACTGATAATAATAACTGATAATAACTGATAATAACTGATAATAATAACTGATAATAACTGATAATAATAACTGATAATAACTGATAATAATAACTGATAATAATAACTGATAATAAATGATAATAACTGATAATAATAACTGATAATAACTGATAATAACTGATGATAATAGCTGATAATAACTGATAATAATAACTGATAATAACTGACAATAATAACTGATAATAATAACTGATAATAACTGATAATAATAACTGATAATAACTGATAATAATAACTGATAATAATAACTGATAATAATAACTGATAATAACTGATAATAATAACTGATAATAACTGATAATAACTGATAATAACTGATAATAATAACTGATAATAATAACTGATAATAACTGATAATAACTGATGATAATAACTGATAATAACTGATAATAATAACTGATAATAACTGACAATAATAACTGACAATAATAACTGATAATAATAACTGATGATAATAACTGATAATAACTGATAATAACTGATAATAACTGATAATAATAACTGATAATAATAACTGATAATAATAACTGATAATAATAACTGATAATAATAACTGATGATAATAACTGATAATAACTGATAATAATAACTGATAATAACTGACAATAATAACTGATAATAATAACTGATAATAATAACTGATAATAATAACTGATAATAACTGATAATAATAACAACTGATAATAACTGATAATAACTGATAATAATAACTGATGATAATAACTGATAATAATAACTGATGATAATAACTGATGATAATAACTGATAATAACTGATAATAATAACTGATAATAATAACTGATAATAACTGATAATAACTGATGATAATAACTGATAATAATAACTGATAATAACTGATAATAACTGATAATAATAACTGATAATAATAACTGATAATAATAACTGATGATAATAACTGATGATAATAACTGATAATAACTGATAATAATAACTGATAATAACTGACAATAATAACTGATAATAATAACTGATAAGAATAACTGATGATAATAACTGATGATAATAACTGATGATAGTAACTGATGATAATAACTGATAATAATAACTGATGATAATAACTGATAACTGATAATAATAACTGATAATAATAACTGATAATAATAACTGATGATAATAACTGATAATAATAACTGATAATAACTGATAATAATAACTGATAATAACTGACAATAATAACTGATAATAATAACTGATAATAATAACTGATGATAATAACTGATGATAATAACTGATGATAATAACTGATGATAATAACTGATAATAACTGATAATAATAACTGATAATAACTGACAATAATAACTGATGATAATAACTGATAATAACTGATAATAATAACTGATAATAATAACTGATGATAATAACTGACAATAATAACTGATAATAATAACTGATGATAATAACTGATAATAATAACTGATAATAATAACTGATGATAATAACTGATGATAATAACTGATGATAGTAACTGATGATAATAACTGATGATAATAACTGATAATAACTTATAATAATAACTGATAATAACTGATGATAATAACTGATAATAATAACTGATAATAACTGATAATAATAACTGATAATAATAACTGATGATAATAACTGATGATAATAACTGATGATAATAACTGATGATAGTAACTGATGATAATAACTGATGATAATAACTGATAATAACTGATAATAATAACTGATAATAACTGACAATAATAACTGATAATAATAACTGATGATAATAACTGATAATAACTGACAATAATAACTGATAATAATAACTGATAATAATAACTGATAATAATAACTGATAATAATAACTGATGATAATAACTGATGATAATAACTGATGATAGTAACTGATGATAATAACTGATGATAGTAACTGATGATAATAACTGATGATAATAACTGATAATAACTGATAATAATAACTGATAATAATAACTGATAATAATAACTGATAATAATAACTGATGATAATAACTGATAATAATAACTGATAATAATAACTGATGATAATAACTGATGATAATAACTGATGATAGTAACTGATGATAATAACTGATGATAGTAACTGATGATAATAACTGATGATAATAACTGATAATAACTGATAATAATAACTGATAATAATAACTGATAATAATAACTGATAATAATAACTGATAATAATAACTGATAATAATAACTGATAATAATAACTGACAATAATAACTGATAATAATAACTGATAATAATAACTGATAATAATAACTGATAATAATAACTGATGATAATAACTGATGATAATAACTGATGATAGTAACTGATGATAATAACTGATGATAGTAACTGATGATAATAACTGATGATAATAACTGATAATAACTGATAATAATAACTGATAATAATAACTGATAATAATAACTGATAATAATAACTGATGATAATAACTGATGATAGTAACTGATGATAATAACTGATGATAGTAACTGATGATAATAACTGATGATAATAACTGATAATAACTGATAATAATAACTGATAATAATAACTGATAATAATAACTGATAATAATAACTGATGATAATAACTGATGATAATAACTGATGATAGTAACTGATGATAATAACTGATGATAATAACTGATAATAACTGATAATAATAACTGATAATAACTGACAATAATAACTGATAATAATAACTGATGATAATAACTGATAATAACTGACAATAATAACTGATAATAATAACTGATAATAATAACTGATAATAACTGATAATAATAACTGATAATAACTGATAATAATAACTGATAATAATAACTGATAATAATAACTGATAATAATAACTGATAATAATAACTGATAATAATAACTGATAATAATAACTGATAATAATAACTGATGATAATAACTGATGATAATAACTGATGATAATAACTGATGATAATAACTGATGATAATAACTGATAATAACTGATAATAACTGATAATAATAACTGATAATAATAACTGATAATAATAACTGATGATAATAACTGATAATAATAACTGATAATAATAACTGATAATAACTGACAATAATAACTGACAATAATAACTGATAATAATAACTGATGATAATAACTGATAATAATAACTGATGATAATAACTGATGATAATAACTGATAATAACTGATAATAACTGATAATAACTGATGATAATAACTGATGATAATAACTGATGATAATAACTGATAATAACTGATAATAATAACTGATAATAACTGATGATAATAACTGATAATAATAACTGATAATAATAACTGATAATAATAACTGATAATAACTGACAATAATAACTGATGATAATAACTGATAATAATAACTGATAATAATAACTGATGATAATAACTGACAATAATAACTGATAATAACTGACAATAATAACTGATAATAACTGATAATAACTGATAATAACTGATAATAATAACTGATAATAATAACTGATAATAATAACTGATAATAATAACTGATAATAATAACTGATAATAACTGATAATAATAACTGATAATAACTGATAATAATAACTGATAATAATAACTGATAATAATAACTGATAATAATAACTGATAATAATAACTGATGATAATAACTGATAATAACTGATAATAACTGATAATATTAACTGATAATAACTGATAATAATAACTGATAATAACTTATAATAATAACTGATAATAATAACTGATAATAACTGATAATAATAACTGATAATAATAACTGATAATAATAACTGATGATAATAACTTATAATAACTGATAATAATAACTGATAATAATAACTGATAATAACTGATAATAATAACTGATAATAACTGATAATAAAAACTGATAATAATAACTGATAATAACTGATAATAACTGATAATAAAAACTTATAATAATAACTGATAATAACTGATAATAACTGATAATAACTGATAATAAAAACTGATAATAATAACTGATAATAACTGATAATAACTGATAATAAAAACTGATAATAATAACTGATAATAACTGATAATAACTGATAATAAAAACTGATAATAATAACTGATAATAACTGATAATAACTGATAATAAAAACTGATAATAATAACTGATAATAACTGATAATAACTGATAATAAAAACTGATAATAATAACTGATAATAACTGATAATAACTGATAATAAAAACTGATAATAATAACTGATAATAACTGATAATAACTGATAATAACTGATAATAATAACTGATAATAATAACTGATAATAATAACTGATAATAATAACTGATGATAATAACTGATAATAACTGATAATAATAACTGATAATAACTGATAATAACTGATAATAATAACTGATGATAATAACTGATAATAACTGATAATAACTGATAATAACTGATAATAACTGATAATAACTGATAATAATAACTGATAATAACTGATAATAACTGATAATAATAACTGATGATAATAACTGATGATAATAACTGATAATAACTGATGATAATAACTGATAATAACTGATAATAACTGATAATAATAACTGATAATAACTGATGATAATAACTGATAATAACTGATAATAACTGATAATAATAACTGATAATAACTGATAATAACTGATAGTATTTCATGAGAGTAATGTTATAGTGTCTTATCTCTACTGTGATGTTTGTAGTGTTGTTTAGTAATAAAAATATCTGATGTGATCAGATCATTTGTGTCTAATCACGTTTAAAAAGGTTGCTTTTTCTGAAGAACATTTAATTAGGAATGAATCTACGAAATAATTAAATCAATCTTTAATAATTAGATCACTTTTGTCCGATTTGCACTTCAACTGAAGAATTGTTCTCAGGAAACTTAAATGTGCAACACTTTCTTATATTAACCTTATATAAATTAGTTACTTATTCCGTTAAAATCTATTCATGACATTTTATTCTTTTGCCTGTTCTCTATCATTGACATGACACAGCTGTTGTGTTATGTTGTGTAGAAATGGCTCAACATAATCAACTGTTTGTGCAGACATCTTTGGGTCTGGTGCGGATCATGATGGTTGTGACTCCGTTCCTGTACGTTGGGACGCAGATCAGTAAGAATTTTGCAGCCTTACTGGAAGAACATGATATATTTGTGCCTGAAGATGATGATGATGATGATTAATGACAGGTAAACCTGTGTGTGTGTGTGTGTGTGTGTGTGTGTGTGTGTGTGTGTGTGTGTGTGTGTGTGTGTGTGTGTGTGTGTGTGTGTGTGTGTGTGTGTGTGTGTGTGTGTGTCTGTCTGTCTGTCTGTGTGTGTGTGTGTGTGTGTGTGTGTGTGTGTGTGTGTGTGTGTGTGTGTGTGTGTGTGTCCGTGTGTGTGTCCGTGTGTGTGTCCGTGTGTGTGTGTGCGTGCGTGCGTGCATGCGTGCGTGCGTGTGTGTCCCTGTGTCCGTCCCTGTGTCCGTGTGTGTCCCTGTGTGTCCGTGTGTCTCCGTGTGTCTCCGTGTGTCCGTGTCGTGTGTGTCTGTGTGTGTGTGTGTGTGTTACGAGTATGTTATTCTAACAGCGTTGTGTTTATTTTCACAGATGCTGTATGAACGGTTCTGCTGGATTCTCTCTTTCATCTGTATCACATGAATAAAGTCAAACACTGGACGGTGATATCTGTGTGTAACATCTTGTAATCATGTGACATATCTGATATAGAAAACATCACAGATCACGCTTATTCAACACTTAGCACCAACAACACTCACACTTCTGTAAAAAATCTTGAGGTGAGGGACAAAACCGATATTATGATCATTTCTGTAGTTTTTAGTGGAAGGCTAATGAATTACATAAGATCAAAGGTTTTCAAGGAAACTTTCTTTTTGAAAACATTTATCCAGTTCATTTGAGTAAAAACTGTTGTTTTATTTCAGTCACATCCTGGTCAGTCTATGGCTACACAGTCCCATACACAATAAACTGATGGTTTGTGTATTCTGACCCATTTCTATCATAACCAGCATTGACTTCAGCAGTTTAAGCTACAGAAGTTCATCTGTTACTTCTGGCTACATGGGCCAACTGTTTCTCCACACCTGAATCATTGAGCCCTCGCTGCCCATGAACTTGGAACCAGTTCACTACAGTTCCATCATTGGAGCACTTTTGATGGATACTGACCCCTGCAGACCAAGAACACCCCACGAGAGCTGTTTTGGAAATGCTCTGACCTCTGATTATCTATCCATCACATTTTGGCATTTGTCAAACTCACTCAAGTCCAAAGCTTTCCCCAGTTTTTATGCTTCTAACACATCTGCTTTGAGTAAAAACTGCAGAATAAATCTCATCCTCTCACAGATGCTGTGATGAAGAGATGATCGGTGTTATTCACTTCACCTGCCAGTGCTCATAATGTTAAGACTGATCCTAAACAACCAGTGCTTAGAGACTCAGACTCATGATCACAAGGTCTCATGGTTGGCAGGTGACTGAAGTGATCTTGAGTAAGTCAAATTATCCCTGTGTGCTCTCCGGGATCTGTAGTGATATCTTTTCTCTTCTCCGTGTGTTTACATGCGTGTGTGTGTGTGTGTGTGTGTTCATGACTCAATGGATGAGCAAAATTCAGAGGTCATAATTCGGCTGTGGGAAACAATATCTGACATACAAGTCCCTTTCACTTTAACACTGAAGCTGTGGAACGTTTTGATTTTCAGTTTTTAGGGCAGTCGTGGCCTGGTGAGTCACTTGAGCAAGGCACCGTCCCCCCCACTGCTCCCCGGGCGCCGCAGCATGGCTGCCCACTGCTCCGGGTGTGTGTTCACAGTGTGTGTGTGTTCACAGTGTGTGTGTGTTCACAGTGTGTGTGTGTTCACTTACTGGATGGGTTAAATGAGAGCACAAATTCCAATTATGGAACACCATGCTTGGCAATACGTCACTTCACTACAGTGTGTGCCATGACCTTCACCTTCACCTTCACAAATCATCCTAAGCGATGGTTAATTTATAAATAATAAAAGTTATATAAACTGTAGAGGACTAACAGGTTAGAGTAGGCGCCGGTGCCCTCATAAGATTCCATTATAGAGTTTAAACATAGAAGAGTAATGTCACGAGTGGGCGGGGCGCCGTGAGCGCTGAGTGAGCAGCAATGACGTCAGCGAGGTTTAATTGAAACTCGAAAAAGATGGATCAATCAAAAAAGCTATCAGGGACTAAAAATAGAAAAAGAAAGAGGGAGAAGGAGATGGCATGTCAAGGGATGCCACATTGAGATGGATGATAATGAGAAACTTTCTCATAATATTGACTTAACATCTCATAATAATGAGAAAATTTACCAAACGAGCCGTCTACTTAGGGGTCATGAAAAGGCTCTGGATAAATTACATTTCCTTTCTGTCGGTCTCTCGACGTTGTGTCGAAGACGACAGTATGAGGTTCGCTCTTGAGAACCAATCGACTCTGACTATATTTAAAAGGCCAATGGAAATTGGCAAATGAAATTTGCATGCCATGCCCCGCCCCGGACATCCTGGTATAACACGGGAGACGGCGTGCTCATTCATCACCTTTTGTTCTTCGGAACCTGCAGATGACTTAAGAGTCTGAAGCGAAAATCGACTTCTGGCGACCTTCCTGCTGGTGTGACGATGCGATTGCAGCAGGTTTGTCCCTCTTCAGTGGCTCCCCTGTGCGTTTCGGCTGAAGACAGAGAGTGTTTTTCTTTGTTTCTTTTTCCATAAAAGAGCAATTTCTAAGCAGCGTGTTGCCTCATGGCACACAGCTGCTCCCTGGGTTGCGGCTGATTCGCCCCAGACGGGGACACCAATAGCGCCTGCATTACGTGTTTGGGTCTCCAATATGCTGAAGTGGCGTTCATGGGACTGCCAGCAGATGTCGATCAAGACGTTGCGGTCACTGGTGGCTTCTTTCTCCGGAAAGTGAGCCACCACTTTGTCAGCTCCCTTTGGTTCGCTGGCTGCGGCTACGGCACGGTCAGCAGCCTCAGTGAGTGGCGTTGGTGGTTATGAGGGTTCAATGGATGTCACCCCGTCAGCCTCTGGCTCGCAGAACTTCCATACCTCTGCACGCTCGTCTACCCCGTCGGCAAGAGACGGTACGCCGTCTCCCCGTATCTTCACGAAAGTCCCGGAAGCCGCACTTGCTCCCCTCAGAGAATGGGGCGTGCGAATACTAAACTATCTCGACGACTGGCATATCTTGGCTCACTTGTGAGATCTAGTATGTACACACAGGGACCTGGTGCTTCGGCACCTAAGCCGACTGGGTTTAAGGGTCAACCGAAGGAGAGCAAGCTCTCCCCAACGCAGAGCATCTCTTATCTTGGGATGGAACTAGACTCTGTCACCATGTCTGCACGACTCACGGAAGAGACCAGGACAACCAGAGCCCCGGATACAGATCCCATGCAAGTCTTACCTCAGACAACCATCTGGCTAAGCCCATAGGAAACAGATGATTCTTCTCGACTTTGCTGCAGCCTGGAATTGACCTGCTGGTTTCGTTTGGTCGGAGGAGAGCTGGTTCCCCAACTGTGACTAGTTCTCCCCCTCTAAGCCACTACATCCAGGCTATAACCAGATCATAGGGACATTGCAGTCAACCGGATTCAGTACATATCAAGACTGGATGGGGGATCAGCAACTAGAAAAGCCCTCTACAGCCCTCAAAGAAAGCGGAGACCTGGACAATTAGAGCAATGAATACAGATCCCCTGGAAAGACCTTGCCTCAGTATACCATCGGAATAAGACCACTGGATACATTTACATTTAAGCATTTAGCAGACACTTTTATGCAAATTGACTTACAAAGAATCGAGGAGACAATAAAGCGGTAAATAGCATAGAAAACAATAGGTGAACAAGTGTTACAACGAGGTTACAAAGTTACACAAAGCAACATAAAACCTGACGGTGGGAAAAAGGTTAATTATTTCATAAATATATAGAGAGAGTGAGTAGGTTAGAAAGGTTTTCAAGTGGGCTAGGTGTAGTCGGAAGAGATGAGTTTTTAGGCATTTTTTAAAGATAGAGACCGAGTCTGCCAAGCATGTTGTAAGAGGCAGATCGTTCCACCATCTAGTAACAGATGCAGAGAAGGTGCGAGAAAGCAGTTTCTTACCCTTTTGGGACGGCACCACAAGACTTTGCTCGTTAGCTTAGCGCAGAGATCTGAAGGGCATATACCTTTGAATCAGCAAATGAAGGTAGCTAGGTGCTGAACCTGTGGTGGTTCGGTAGGCGATAAGGAGAGATTTGAACTCATGAAAGAAGAGAGGTGTGACATAGGTTCTTTTCAGTTCCTTGTATCATCTACAGGGATTTGGTTATGCACATCTTGAGTCCAGTAAGCAGGGCATTGTAGTAGACCAGCCTGGACTGGACCAGAGCCTGTAATAGGATTTGTGTAGCCTTTTCCGAGAGGACAGGTCTGATCCTCCTCATGTTGTAGAGCATGAATCTGCAAGATCTGGCAGTGGCGGCAACATGATCAGTGAAATTAAGCTGATCATTGATGATACAACGGATTGTTCTCCACCCTGCTGCA
>CM065669.1:12867718-12877718 GCA_033220385.1 Triplophysa yarkandensis | reverse complement strand
AAAAACGGCCAATGTAACGTCATCTTTTCTAACCTGGAGGACAAGCCGCGGCGGTACCTTGCAGACATCTTCACCACATGTGTGGATATCCGCTGGAGGTATCTGCTGCTGATGTTCTGCTCCACATCACTGGTTTCATGGCTCATCTTCGGTTTGATCTTCTACAGCGTGTCACTGGCTCATGGAGACTTCGATGAAGATCCCGCTGGTGGTGGACAAGTGAAGAAATGGAAACCATGTCTGCTACACGTGGAGAGTTTCTTGGGAGCTTTTCTCTTCTCCATCGAGACTCAGACCACCATAGGTTATGGCTGGCGCTGTGTAACAGAGGAATGTCCCGTATCCATTGTGACGGTGGTGGTTCAATCTATCGTTGGCTGCATTATTGACTCGTTCATGATCGGAACCATCATGGCCAAGATGGCACGGCCGAAGAAGAGGAACCAGACTTTACTGTTCTCTCAGAATGCTGTGATATCTCTGAGGGACAGAAAGCTTTGCTTGATGTGGCGTGTGGGGAATCTCCGGAGGAGTCACATCGTGGAAGCTCACGTCCGGGCTCAGCTCATAAGACCACATGTAACGGCGGAGGGCGAGTTCGTCCCTTTGGAACAGACGGATCTGAATGTGGGATATGACGACGGCACTGACAGACTGTTCCTCGTGTCGCCTCTAGTGATCGTACATGAGATCGATGAGGACTCTCCGCTCTGGGGAATGAGTCGAGCAGATCTGGAGTCAGAGGATTTTGAGATCGTGGTAATTTTGGAGGGGATGGTGGAGGCCACGGCTATGACCACACAGACTCGGAGCTCGTATCTTTCTCGAGAGATCCTCTGGGGTCACCGCTTTGAGCCAGTTATCTTTGAGGACCGTGACTGTTACCGGGTGGATTATTCCCGCTTCCACAAAACCTACGAGGTGCCGTCCACACCTGTCTGTAGCGCTAAAGAGTTGAGTGGACTCGCCGGACCTCTGACGACCGTGACGTCCCGTTCTGAGACACCGGAAGATCAAACCCTCCCCCTGTCACATTCACCCAGTGCTTTCTGTTATGAGAATGAAGTGGCTTTGTGTGCTGGAGAGGACGAGGACCTGCAGGATGAAGGTGATTTTCAGATGTCTGGGATGTCTGGCAGTAATGTGCTGTGTATGTTAGATATGGACGACCAGATTGAGTTTAACATTTTAAAAACTGCAATACCCCTCGATCCATTGATGTACAAGAGTAGATCTGAGATATGATGCGAATAACAAAATTAATGTAATCACAAACGGCAAAAACAGTAAAAGCTGCTGGAAAGAGATGAGATTTAAACCAACAATCAAATGTCGATATTAATAAAGATCTCAATATGTCAGTTCAGATGTCCTCAAATCCAGACCATTTTACATTCTTTTAAACCTCTATACTTTATTATTTAACTCTCCTTTCATTCTGCAAGTTGATGAGAAATGTCTGAGACCTCATTAATACAAGTGAGATCGTCTGAGATACATCTGAGCAATGACAGTCTCTTCTAAGTTAACAACTAGTATCCATGAAATGTTATATATTTATTTTTAAATGTATGTCTTAACATTAATATTATTAAAGGAGCTGTTATAACTTATAGCTACATTAACTGTTTGACAGTTCTTTGAATTCTAGACCTCTTCTTCCATGAACAGAAGTGTTGACTTTTACTGGACACAACCCTTCCAAAGCAAATACTGCACAGATGCATGACTCAACTCCTTTGCTGTATGTTACACATCATGTGTGTAAATGCTCTTCTCATTAAAATGTAGGACTGGAATGAAGAGAATGATGACTTGGGGGATTTTTGTCAAGGTTTTACACTGCTGAGGTCAAATGGCGAATGAAAGAGACTTTCTTCATTTATCAGGATTTATTTACTATTGTTTAAAATATTTTGTCTTCCTCATGATTCCAAACTGAACTGCACTTTAAACTCTTGTGTGCGCCTTTAAATATTCTGAAATAAACATTTACATTGAACTATTATATGCACACACGCACGCACGCGCACGCACACTCGAACACGCACACACACACACACGCACGCACGCACGCACGCACACACACATACACACACACAAACAGACAAGCGCGCACACACACACACACGCGCACACACACACACACACACACACACACACACACACACACACACACACACACACGCACGCACACACACGCACGCACACACGCGCACACACACACACACACACACACACACACGCACAGACAAGCGCACACACACACACACACGCACACACACACACACGCACAGACAAGCGCACACACACACACAGACACACGCGCACACACACACACACACACGCACACACACACACGCGCACACACACACACACACACACACGCGCGCACACACACACACGCACAGACAAGCGCACACACACACACACACGCACACACACACACACACGCACAGACAAGCGCACACACACACACGCACACACACACACACGCACAGACAAGCGCACACACACACACAGACACACACTCACGCAGAGATTTATGGAACGCCAAATGGGTCAGAATACTCGAGCTTTTCAACGCCGTATTAGTTTCAAAACGCCGCCACGCGTTAAAATAACGTCACACGGCGCCAGGTGTTAAGTTAAGGTCTGACGTCACTTAATATGTAAATGTTTGACTCATCTACATG
Source organism: Triplophysa yarkandensis (assembly GCA_033220385.1). NCBI lineage: Eukaryota > Metazoa > Chordata > Actinopteri > Cypriniformes > Nemacheilidae > Triplophysa > Triplophysa yarkandensis. The sequence continues at coordinate 12,875,022 of CM065669.1, read as the reverse complement.
GACACGCCCCTCTTTACATGAGGACTCTACGGAGAGTCAGAGGATCAGTTTCAGAGAGTTTATAACTGTACATATAAGAGTAAATATATAACATATAAGAGTAAATATATAACATATAAGAGTAAATATATACTATATAAGAGTAAATATATAATATATAAGAGTAAATATATAATATATAAGAGTAAATATATAATATATAAGAGTAAATATATAATATATAAGAGTAAATATATAATATATAAGAGTAAATATATAATATATAAGAGTAAATATATACTATATAAGAGTAAATATATAATATATAAGAGTAAATATATAATATATAAGAGTAAATATATAATATATAAGAGTAAATATATAACATATAAGAGTAAATATATAACATATAACATATAAGAGTAAATATATAATATATAAGAGTAAATATATAATATATAAGAGTAAATATATAATATATAACATATAAGAGTAAATATATAATATATAAGAGTAAATATATAATATATAAGAGTAAATATATAACATATAAGAGTAAATATATACTATATAAGAGTAAACATATAATATATAAGAGTAAATATATAATATATAAGAGTAAATATATAATATATAAGAGTAAATATATAATATATAAGAGTAAATATATAATATATAAGAGTAAATATATAATATATAAGAGTAAATATATACTATATAAGAGTAAATATATAATATATAAGAGTAAATATATAATATATAAGAGTAAATATATAATATATAAGAGTAAATATATACTATATAAGAGTAAATATATAATATATAACATATAAGAGTAAATATATAATATATAAGAGTAAATATATAATATATAAGAGTAAATATATAATATATAACATATAAGAGTAAATATATAATATATAAGAGTAAATATATAATATATAAGAGTAAATATATAACATATAAGAGTAAATATATACTATATAAGAGTAAACATATAATATATAAGAGTAAATATATAATATATAAGAGTAAATATATAATATATAAGAGTAAATATATAATATATAAGAGTAAATATATAATATATAAGAGTAAATATATAATATATAAGAGTAAATATATACTATATAAGAGTAAATATATAATATATAAGAGTAAATATATAATATATAAGAGTAAATATATAATATATAAGAGTAAATATATACTATATAAGAGTAAATATATAATATATAACATATAAGAGTAAATATATAATATATAAGAGTAAATATATAATATATAAGAGTAAATATATAATATATAACATATAAGAGTAAATATATAATATATAAGAGTAAATATATAATATATAAGAGTAAATATATAACATATAAGAGTAAATATATACTATATAAGAGTAAATATATAATATATAAGAGTAAATATATAATATATAAGAGTAAATATATAATATATAAGAGTAAATATATAATATATAAGAGTAAATATATAATATATAAGAGTAAATATATACTATATAAGAGTAAATATATAATATATAAGAGTAAATATATACTATATAAGAGTAAATATATAATATATAAGAGTAAATATATAATATATAAGAGTAAATATATAATATATAAGAGTAAATATATACTATATAAGAGTAAATATATAATATATAAGAGTAAATATATAATATATAAGAGTAAATATATAATATATAAGAGTAAATATATACTATATAAGAGTAAATATATAATATATAAGAGTAAATATATAATATATAAGAGTAAATATATAACATATAAGAGTAAATATATAATATATAAGAGTAAATATATAATATATAATAGTAAATATATAACATATAAGAGTAAATATATAACATATAAGAGTAAATATATACTATATAAGAGTAAATATATAATATATAAGAGTAAATATATAATATATAAGAGTAAATATATAATATATAAGAGTAAATATATAACATATAAGAGTAAATATATAACATATAAGAGTAAATATATAACATATAAGAGTAAATATATAACATATAAGAGTAAATATATAACATATAAGAGTAAATATATAACATATAAGAGTAAATATATAATATATAAGAGTAAATATATAATATATAAGAGTAAATATATAACATATAAGAGTAAATATATAATATATAAGAGTAAATATATAATATATAAGAGTAAATATATAACATATAAGAGTAAATATATAACATATAAGAGTAAATTTTATTAAACATATTTACTCTTATATGTTATATATTTACCTATATTTACTCTTATATATTATATATTTACTCTTATATGTTATATATTATATATTAACTCTTATATGTTATATATTTACTCTTATATGTTATATATTTACCTATATTTACTCTTATATGTTATATATTAACTCTTATATGTTATATATTAACTCTTATATGTTATATATTAACTCTTATATGTTATATATTTACCTATATTTACTCTTATATATTATATATTTACTCTTATATGTTATATATTATATATTAACTCTTATATGTTATATATTTACTCTTATATGTTATATATTTACTCTTATATATTATATATTATATATTAACTCTTATATATTATATATTAACTCTTATATGTTATATATTTACTCTTATATGTTATATATTTACCTATATTTACTCTTATATGTTATATATTAACTCTTATATATTATATATTAACTCTTATATGTTATATATTAACTCTTATATGTTATATATTTACCTATATTTACTCTTATATATTATATATTTACTCTTATATGTTATTTACTCTTATATATTTACTCTTATATGTTATATATTTACTCTTATATATTATATATTTACTCTTATATATTATATATTTACTCTTATATATTATATATTTACTCTTATATATTATATATTTACTCTTATATATTATATATTTACTCTTATATAGTATATATTTACTCTTATATATTATATATTTACTCTTATATATTATATATTTACTCTTATATGTTATATATTTACTCTTATATATTATATATTTACTCTTATATAGTATATATTTACTCTTATATATTATATATTTACTCTTATATATTATATATTTACTCTTATATATTATATATTTACTCTTATATATATATATTTACTCTTATATATTATATATTTACTCTTATATATTATATATTTACTCTTATATATTATATATTTACTCTTATATATTATATATTTACTCTTATATAGTATATATTTACTCTTATATATTATATATTTACTCTTATATATTATATATTTACTCTTATATATTATATATTTACTCTTATATATTATATATTTACTCTTATATATTATATATTTACTCTTATATATTATATATTTACTCTTATATATTATATATTTACTCTTATATATTATATATTTACTCTTATATATTATATATTTACTCTTATATATTATATATTTACTCTTATATATTATATATTTACTCTTATATATATATATTTACTCTTATATTATATTTACTCTTATATTATATTTTTACTCTTATTATTTATATATTTACTCTTATATATTATATATTTACTCTTATATATTATATATTTACTCTTATATATTATATATTTACTCTTATATATTATATATTTACTCTATATTATTTATTCTTATATATATATTTACTCTTATATGTTATATTCACTCTTATGTTATATTACTCTTATAGTACTTCTCTGAAACTGATTCTCTGACTCTCCGTAGAGTCCTCATGTAAAGAGGGGCGTGTCCATGTAAATGAGTAAAGACATTTACATATTAAGTGACGTCAGCGTTATTTTAACGCGTAACGGCGCTTATTAAACGCGTGGCGGCGTTCTGGAAACGGCGTTTTGAAATTAATATTCTGACCCATTTGGCGTTCCATAGAGATTTCAGTGTTTTTAAGCTCATAAAAGCAAACCATAAAGTTGACATCACAGTAACAGACCTCTTCAGATTATAAAATTAACTTTTAATCTACTTTTCTTCTACCTGTCTTCCATCTCAGATGATGAATGCAAATATAAGTTTGTTTAGATGTTTGTGTGTTTGTTACGATGTTTGTGTGTTTGTGTGTTTATTTAGTTCAGCAGTGTTTGTGTGTTTGTTTGTGTGTTATTTAGTTCAGCAGTGTTTGTGTGTTTGTGTGTTATTTAGTTCAGCAGTGTTTGTGTGTTTGTGTGTTATTTAGTTCAGCAGTGTTTGTGTGTTATTTAGTTCAGCAGTGTTTGTGTGTTTGTGTGTTATTTAGTTTCAGCAGTGTTTGTGTGTTTGTGTGTTATTTAGTTCAGCAGTGTTTGTGTGTTTGTGTGTTATTAGTTCAGCAGTGTTTGTGTGTTTGTGTGTCATTTAGTCAGCAGTGTTTGTGTGTTTGTGTGTTATTTAGTTCAGCAGTGTTTTGTGTGTTTGTGTGTTATTTAGTTCAGCAGTGTTTGTGTGTTTGTGTGTTATTTAGTTCAGCAGTGTTTGTGTGTTTGTGTGTTATTTAGTTCAGCAGTGTTTGTGTGTTTGTTACGATGTTTGTGTGTTTGTGTGTTTGTTACGATGTTTGTGTGTTTGTGTGTTTGTGTGTCATTTAGTTCAGCAGTGTTTGTGTGTTTGTGTGTTTGTGTGTCATTTAGTTCAGCAGTGTTTGTGTGTTTGTGTGTTTGTGTGTCATTTAGTTCAGCAGTGTTTGTGTGTTTGTGTTCACAATCTGTGCAGCACACAGACACAACATCACACAATTACTAATGAGTAAAGTTATTAACACAACACTTTCTTTTCTTTATAATGCTCTCACCAAAACTTCTCTTTGGCTGAACGTGAGGACATGTGTGTGGACAGCCCACTCATTTAATACGATTCATACTGATTTTGTTTTCATTTAAAAACATCATTCCAATGCAATAACATGACTGAAGCGTGTTCTTTAACAATCAATGTCATAACAATTTAACATGATTTAAACAATTTAACATGATTTAGTTTTGTTTAAATGCACAGCTAACATGACATTGACTCAACATGAACTATGAAATGTCTCTTTTTAATTTAGTAAAAAAACTAAAAGGCTGCCCTATATTTAAAGCAAACTAAACAAACTACCGTGTTCTTTTATGTTATTCTGACGTGACTCAAATAGAGATAAATACTAAACTAAAGTTCAGAGTAAAGTCGGACAGTAAATGTACAAAAAAAAGAGAGAGAGAGAGAGAGAGAGAGAGAGAGACCAGAGAGAGAGACCAGAGAGAGAGAGAGAGAGAGAGAGACCAGAGAGAGAGACCAGAGAGAGAGAGAGAGAGAGAGAGACCAGAGAGAGAGAGAGACCAGAGAGAGAGAGAGAGAGAGAGAGAGAGAGAGAGAGACCAGAGAGAGAGAGAGACCAGAGAGACCAGAGAGAGAGAGAGAGAGAGAGAGAGAGACCAGAGAGAGAGAGAGACCAGAGAGACCAGAGAGAGAGAGAGAGAGAGAGAGAGTGATGTAAGTGATAGTGCAGTATTGTGTGGGGCAGTAACAGAGGGGCATTGTTTGAGTTTACTGCCCCCTGCACTGCTAATTATGTCACTCTCATCTCTTCTCTCCCCCGTTTCTCTCCATCCGTCTCTTTTTCCTTCATCTCGTTTTTTCCCAACTTTGCTTCCTGCCACGGACCCCCCCCACCTCATGATCCCACATCTCATTTAGTTGATGAATTCTTCTCTGATGTTCAGATGTTCTCATCACTTGACTTGACATGATCAATAGAAGATCATCAGTACATAACTCATATCTCTTGTGTCTTGAGATGACAGAAAGTGTTGGCTGATGAAGTGATGTTTGTCATATTCAGATGTCAGAAGTTTCATTATACAGCGCCTCCTGCCGACACAACACAACACAACACAACTCAACACAACTCAACAACACAACTCAACACAACTCAACACAAGTCAACACAACTCAACACAACTCAACAACACAACTCAACACAACTCAACACAACTCAACAACACAACTCAACAACACAACTCAACACAACTCAACACAAGTCAACACAACTCAACACAACTCAACACAACTCAACACAAGTCAACACAACTCAACACAACTCAACAACACAACTCAACACAACTCAACACAAGTCAACACAACTCAACAACACAACTCAAACAACACAACTCAACACAACTCAACACAAGTCAACACAACTCAACACAACTCAACACAACTCAACAAACTCAACACAAATCAACACAACACAAGTCAAACACAACTTCAACAACTCAACACAACTCAACACAACACAAGTCAACACAACTCAACACAACTCAACACATCAACAACTCAACAAGTCAACACAACTCAACAACTCAACAACTCAACTCAACACAACTCAACAACTCAACACAACTCAACAACTCAACTCAACACAAGTCACATCTACCCCACACTTGTGCACTTACACATGATGCTATTCTATCTTACATGTCCTGCATGTGTGCTCACTCATGTCCATTGTGCAGTTACAAAGAAAAGAATAAAAAGGTTTAATTTTCTATTTCTTACATGGAAAAACATCAAACATGATTAAAGGAGGGTTAAATACAATCGCTCACATGTGTTTTGTAAAGGACAATTTGTTCACTTTTGAGTGCTAATTTGCTTTTTGAAGTATTTATACTTTAAATATGTTTACTTTTAGTATTTTACAGCGAAAAAAATTTAATGAAGATTTTTGTTCATTGAATAAACAAAGAGCAATACTTAATACGTTTCATGTTAATGTCGAACATAAAAGTGTTCAGAAAGTTACACAAACAACAGAAAAATATTTTACACGCATGTTTGTGTGTCCGTCACATCTCTCTCTCTCTCTCTCTCTCTCTCTCTCTCTCTCTCTGGTCTCTCCCCTCTCTCTCTCTCTCTGGTCTCTCTCTCTGGTCTCTCTCTCCTCTCTCTCTGGTCTCTCTCTCTGGTCTGTCTCTCTCTCTCTCTCTCTCTCTCTCTGGTCTCTCTCTCTGGTCTCTCTCTCTCTCTCTCTCTGGTCTCTCTCTCTGGTCTCTCTCTCTCTCTCTCTGGTCTCTCTCTCTGGTCTGTCTCTCTCTCTCTCTCTCTCTCTCTCTCTGGTCTCTCTCTCTGGTCTCTCTCTCTCTCTTTCTCTCTCTCTTTCTCTCTCTCTTTCTCTCTCTCTGGTCTCTCTCTCTCTCTCTGGTCTCTCTATCTCTCTCTGGTCTCTCTCTCTCTCTCTCTCTCTCTCTCTCTCTCTCTCTCTCTCTCTCTCTCCTCTCTCTATCTCTCTCTGGTCTCTCTCTGG
>CM065669.1:12847718-12855218 GCA_033220385.1 Triplophysa yarkandensis | reverse complement strand
GACTCTCGTGCCGATGCCCGTGAGAGTGAACTCGGGTAATAAGAGCAAGCCGCACGTCAAGCGCCCGATGAACGCGTTCATGGTCTGGGCTCAGGCCGCGCGCCGGAAACTCGCCGATCAATATCCACACCTACACAACGCTGAGCTCAGCAAAACACTGGGCAAACTCTGGAGGTGACAACACAACACAACACTACACTACATTACACTACACAACACAACACAACATTACACTACACAACACAAAACTACACTACATTACACTACACAACACAACAAAACACTACACAACACAACATTACACTACACAACACTACACAACACTACACAACATTACACTACACAACACAACACAACATTACACTACACAACACAAAACTACACTACATTACACTACACAACACAACAAAACACTACACAACACAACATTACACTACACAACACAACAAAACACTACACAACACAACATTACACTACACAACACAACACAACACTACACTACACTACATTACACTACACAACACTACACTACACAACACAACACAACACCACACTACACTACACAACACTACACAACTACACACAACACTACACTACACAACACTACACAACACCACACTACACTACACAACACTACACAACACAACACTACACTATACAACACCACACCACACTACACAACACAACACAACACTACACAACACCACACTACACTACACAACACTACACAACTACACACAACACTACACAACACTACACAACTCAACTCTACACAACACAACACTACACAACTCAACACCACACTACACAACACAACTCAACTCAACACCACACAACTCAACACAACACAACACCACACTACACAACACTACACAACTACACACAACACTACACTATACAACACCACACAACACTACACAACACCACACTACACTACACAACACTACACAACTCAACTCAACTCAACTCTACACAACACAACACTACACAACTCAACACAACACCACACTACACAACACAGCCCAACACCACACTACACAACACAACACAACTCAATTCAATACCACACCACACAACTCAACACAACACCACACTACACAACACAACACTACACAACTCAACACAACACAACACCACACTACACAACACAACACAGCCCAACACCACACTACACAACACAACACCACACAACACAACTCAACACCACACTACACAACACAACACCGCACAACTCAACACAACACCACACTACACAATACCACACAACTCAACACCACACAACACAACACCACACTACACAATACCACACAACTCAACACCACACTACACAACACCACACAACTCAACACAACACCACACTACACAACACCACACAACTCAACTCAACACAACACTACACAACACTACACTACACAACACTACACAACTCAACACCACACAACTCAACACAACACCACACTACACAATACCACACAACTCAGCTCAACACCACACAACACCACACTACACAACACCACACAACTCAACACAACACCACACTACACAACACCACACAACTCAACTCAACACAACACTACACAACACTACACTACACAACACTACACAACTCAACACCACACAACTCAACACAACACCACACTACACAATACCACACAACTCAGCTCAACACCACACAACACCACACTACACAACACCACACAACTCAACTCAACACAACACTACACAACACTACACTACACAACACTACACAACTCAACACCACACAACTCAACACAACACCACACTACACAATACCACACAACTCAGCTCAACACCACACAACACCACACTACACAATACCACACAACTCAACTCAACTCAACTCAACACAACACCACACTACACAACACCACACAAAACAACTCAACACCACACTACACAACACAACACAACACCACACAGCAAAGCACCACACTAAACCACACATTCATCATTCATTACAACACAAATAAAATAGCCAGGTGATAATGTTCGCACAACATGAATACACACTTTGATATGGCTTTTGTAACATGCTGTGATAAAAACGTTTTGATTAATTTAAGAATTTAAGGTTAAGAATATTTGAAATATTAATTTTTTTTATAGCAAACACTGATGTCAATGAAATCTAAGGTTGATAATAAATGTGAATGAAGCCATGTTGATCAAACACTCTTTCCAAGTTAATGCAGGAACAGTTTTAATCACTTTAAGAGAATTGTGAGCGTGTTTCTTGTTAGGTGGGCGCTGGCTTTAGTCTGAAATAATCTTTCCTTCAGAAGACCGTATTAGAGCAACAAATCCCTACACACGCACACACACACACGCACGCACGCACGCACGCATACACACGACACAATGCACACACACACACACACGCACGCACGCACGCACGCACGCAGGCACACAACACACATTCAACCCAACACAATTCACACGCACACACGCACGCACGCACACACAACACAACACAATACACACGCTCACACACAGACACACACACACACACACACACACACACACACACACACACACACACACACACACACACACACACACACACACACACACACAAAGTAGAGTAGAGAAATCCAGCAGCAAATACATGAATGTATGTAGTTCTCATTATTAAATAATTCAGATTTGATTTACAGATATTTGATATTTTCAGACTGCTGAATGAGACGGATAAGAGGCCTTTCATTGAAGAAGCCGAGCGGTTGAGGAAACAGCACAAGAAGGATTATCCTGAGTACAAATACCAGCCACGCAGACGCAAGAATGGAAAACTAGGATCTGGGTCTGAGACCGATGCCCACTCTGAGGGTGAGGTCAGTCACAGCCAATCACATTACAAGAGTCTACACTTGGAAGTGGCACACGGTGGGGCGGCGGGGTCACCGCTGGGTGACGGACATCACCCTCACGCCACAGGTGAGACACACAAACAACAGTGTACGATGATCATCACACAACATCTATCTGAAAATATTCTGTCTGTTCCTTCAGGTCAGAATCACAGTCCTCCCACACCCCCCACCACCCCTAAAACAGAACTGCAGGGGGGTAAATCCGGCGAAGGGAAGCGTGAGGGCGGGGCTGGGGGATCTAGGGGCGGTCTGGGAGCAGATGGAAGCTCCTCCTCTGGATCCGGCAGTGGTAAACCTCACATTGACTTTGGTAACGTAGACATTGGTGAGATCAGTCATGACGTCATGGCCAACATGGAGCCGTTTGATGTGAATGAGTTTGATCAGTACTTACCACCCAACGGGCACCCTGGCGTGGCACAGGCTCCAGGTGGCCCGGCCTCCGCATCGTCAGCCTCCCCGTATGCGTATGGCATCTCATCTGCCCTTGCGGCCGCCAGTGGGCACTCGAGCGCATGGCTGTCGAAACAACAGCTGCCGTCCCAGCAGCACCTGGGCGCAGACGGAGGGAAAACTCAGATTAAGAGCGAGGCTCATTTCTCTAGCGATGCGGCATCTGCTGCTAGCGGCTCTCATGTTACTTATACACCTCTCAGCCTCCCGCACTACAGCTCCGCCTTCCCCTCGCTGGCATCCCGAGCACAGTTTGATTATGCCGAGCACCAGGCATCTGGCTCGTACTACGCTCACTCCGGTCAGACCTCCGGCCTTTACTCTGCTTTTTCTTACATGGGCCCGTCCCAGAGGCCTCTGTACACGGCCATCCCTGACCCCGGATCAGTGCCGCAGTCACACAGCCCAACACACTGGGAGCAGCCTGTGTACACCACACTGTCACGACCATAACACACACACAATATAACACAACACACCTGCACTACAATCTCCATCATTCTGAAGGATGTGTGAAGATCTGCAGGGAACCCATCATCACTTAAGCCTCAGGCCGTCATCACCCATCACATCTTCTCCTGACAAAAAATGAGATTTAATAACCAAAGCCAGACTCCAAAACCTAAACATAAGAAGAAAGAGTGAGTATCTTCACTAGGTTTAATAGTACGAAACACACACACACTCAGAAAGACTCACACGTCACCTGTACATTTGTGTTTTTTATTTGTATGAATGAATAATCTCTTTTATTAACCAAAATAAGGCCATATTTTTTATCACATTAATAATGACATGTTTGAATAGTTTTATTAAAAATTAATCTTGTGATTTTTTTGCCATAACTCCACGGAACTCGTCTTCACAACTGTGTTGTGTTTCTTTATGATATTGTGTACATTTCATGAATGAACACTATAGATGAATTTAACGTGTTAAACACAGACGCCAGAGATGAGACGCAACGATGCGATTCTCCATGTCTGCTTGGAACAAGTGTGACAGTATATCACAGGACACATGTTTCACAATGAAAAGGTCATTACTTTTCTTTGATTTCTAAATGTTTTTATGTGGATTACAGAGAATTTAATAACCTTTAACGTTATAAATACATCAGTTCACACTTCTGTTCTGAATACATGACAGTGTCAAACCTTTCATTCTGACTACAAATAAACCTAAATATTATTTTATAAAAGTCATGACAGATAGTCTGCTATTGTAAAGTTTGTTGAATTATAATTTCTTCCTTTTGGTGTAGACTTTCTGTTATTTTACTATAAAAGGCAAAAAACTCATTTTAGAGCCTACATCTTACAGTAGGTCTTGTTATATTTTACAGAATATTATTTATATTTGTTGTTTTGTCGAATTTTTTTATCAGTAGCATTTTATTCTGATGTTGAATTTTGTTGTTGTGTATTGTTGTGGTTGGTAAGTGTTGTTATTTTTCAGTGTAAATAGAAAAAAGCAATGACTAACCTCCCTCATTCTAAATAAAGCTCGAGTCATACAAACTCTTATATAAAAATGTGTTTTCTAAACATGTCTGCATTATTGGACATATATTTCACCTTTACCACACAATGACATGTTTTAATTACTTTTATTTAAAAAAACTCAAGTCATATTGAATTGAAACATGTTGAATTTATAACTTATTCATCTTCATAAAGCACACAAGCATCACTACAACACCAAATATTCTGAACAGAAAACAAATCACAAATACTCTTATAACAATAAAAATCTATCAAAATTCTAGATTTTTGTATTACAGTCTGTTTAATTATCTTTCTCTTTCTCAAATAAATAGCCATCTTTGCTTTGCTTTTTCCTCATTCTCTAAATTAAAACAAGTTGTGTCTATCCTATTGCTCAAAGTTTACAAATGTATACAAAACCTTTTTATTACAAAAACACATCAACACTCAAAGACCTGATTTCCTCGAGATTAACCCAGCAAATTCCTCCAATAAAGCAGAAAAGTCAATCTGGGAAAAGGATCTTCCACATCATGACCGTGTTAATAAGGGCCCGTTCCCCTGCTCAGTCCAGGGAAAGGAGAAACGCTTGTCATGTCCAAGTTCTTCTAATAACCAATACAAATATTTGGAAGAATCCTTAAAAACATTCTTATATTAAAATAAAAATTAAATGGATCCATCAAGATTATCCAAGATTGAGATTTCCCATACAGTTTAAAATAACACTTCACACGGCATTCCAACTAAACCTGTCTGAAAAAGTTCCACGTCCTTGGAAAAAAACAGCCTAAACACAAATATAAGACCATGACCACCTTCTATCTTGGATAGAAACAAAACACTTTGCAGGACCCAGTGTAGTTTGTCCCATAAAAATCTAGCAACAATGAGTTTTAATTCATGAACAAAGTTTTTGGAGGATCCAGACTTGGGCCACAGTGCAGAGGCTCCTAAAGGATTTGCTCTGAAATCCCTCCATCTAAAGGATTTATCAGAAGGAACCCTTTCCATTTTTCCGGTCGACCTCACACCCTCTTAGGTAAACCTTCCAGATTGTTCTGTGTAACAGTGTCATCCCAAAACACTCCCAGATATTTAAAACCTGTTTTTCCTCATTCCACACCAAAGGTAGCTTTGAATACCAGATCCTCCAATCCCCTATTAAAAAAGCTTCAATGTCAGTGTCACCTTTATTTCTATAGCGCTTTAGACAAAATACATTGCATCAAAGCAGCTTAACAACAATAATTAGTAAACAGTGTGTCATAATGCTTAATGTTAAAAGTTAATACATTATTGAATTCTGGGATGTTATCTCTGTTCAGTTTAATGGTGTCTGTGCATTCATTTTCAATTCGTTGGTGTCTTTGTTCACTTTAAAAAGTGTTTGTGCGTTCAAATTCAATCAAATCAACGATATCGCTGTAAATGAGGAGACCTCCAATTGACACTAGCACAAGAGATCTTTTTAAAGCTTTTGAAGAGGTTTGCTGACATCTCAATGTCTCTTTCACCACCCAGGCCCCATCTCACCAAGTGCTTTCCTGTCTATCTTCCCATCATTGTTTCATTCCCCACACCTGCCCTCATGTCTTTAACACTTGTTATGTTTCCCTATATAAAGCCCTTGTGTTTTCTGTCCTGTGTGGTTGCATTATACATGTTTGACTCGTCTTAAATTCGTGTTTGTTTATAGTCTTGTCAGTGTTTCCAGTTCCCTGTTTTTGTTTGGTTAGTAGCTGTCTTGCCTTGTTTTAGTTTTTTAAGTAACTCCTTGTTTTGTGCCTCATTGTGGGAAGTTTTTTGTTTGCCGTTTCTGTAGTGTTTAGTGTTGCTGTTTTCCCCATCGTGGGTTTTTGTTTTTTATTAAAAGTTTATTGGATTCTCACATCCTGCATTTGGGTTCTTCATCCACCTCCCTGACAGAATGCAACCACCGAAATTGAACCCAGTAGGTGTGCTGGAGCTGGGTCCATGCCTCGTTCAAACCCGCCAGGCTCGCCTTCTACTCGGGCTCCGGCAGGGGAATCGGGGCATCTTGGACTTCATCCGGGAGTTTGTGGCTGCGGTGCAGGTGACCGTTTTCTCCGACAGGGAGAAGTTGGGGATCTTCAACTGCTGCCTCACCACACCCCTCAAGCCCAGTGATGTCAAAATGCTGAGTTCCCTCTATTTTGAGGACGTGGTCAGGTATGTGATCAACCGGGACAGTCTGTGGCCAGCAGTTGCAGCCTGGACTTCCAGCCCGCTGGCCACAGTCCCGGAGGATTGCGTCCTGGCCACGGTCACTTTGGGGGACTCAGCACCTCACTGCTCAAGCCCAGCCAATCCCACTCTCCCTGTCGGTCCTCCTGTCGGTCCTCCTGTCGGTCCTCCTGTTGGTCCTCCTGTTACGATCCGGGGAAGACGTCCCAGGAGGCAGTCCTGGGACTCTCCGTCCGAGTCTTCGGGGGCCGAACTGGTCATGCCCCCTCTTGCAGACCTCAGACCCCTCTTCAGTGCCGGATCCCAGCCCGGCTTCAGCGCCGGTCCAGACGGCGTTCCCCGCGGCTTCGGCGCCGGATCCCAGCCCGGCTTCAGCGCCGAATCCCAGCCCGGCTTCAGCGCCAGTCCAGTCGGCGTTCCCGGCGGCTTCAGCGCCAGTCCAGTCGGCGTTCCCCGCTGCT
>CM065669.1:12807718-12842718 GCA_033220385.1 Triplophysa yarkandensis | reverse complement strand
GGCTCAAGCACTGATCCCTGAGGTACACCGGTGTTGAGATGTTGCGATTCCGAGGATACCCTGAAGGACCTACCTGAGATGTAAGACGATAACCACTGGATTGCTTTTTCAGAGATGTCCATGGTCTTAAGTGTCGAAAGAAGAATGCAATGGTTGACAGTGTGCAAAACCACAGAAAGGTCCAACATATGGGAATGGATGATTTAGAGGCTGCCCTGGCCAGTCTTAGCTCTTCAACAACCAAAAGCAGAGAAGTTACGGTGGAGTGCCCTACCTTGAAGCCCGACTGGTTGTTCTGCGAAAAGAAGGAGGAGAGTTGGTCAAAGAGACACACTTGAGGTTTTTACCTGCGAAGGGCAGGAGAGATTCTGGCCTGTAGTTCTCCAGTAGTGCAGGATTCAGGGTGGGTTCCTTTAAAATCGGGGTGATGCCAGCTTCTTTAAAAGCTATAGGAAACTTGCCAGAGCTTAGTGACAAGTTAATGATGTGAGTTATAGCCGGAGCAACGGATGGAGAGATAGCCTGACGGAGATGGGCGGGGATAGGATCCAGCCGGCCGATCTTCCGATGACTAGAGGCGAAGGTCTTGGCAAGTTCGTCCTCAGTTGTCTCAAGAGTCAGAGCATGGTCCAGCGAAGGTGGGGTAGAGAACTGACGGCTGATGGCTTGAGTTTTCTTCACAAAGAAAGAGGCAAAGTCGTAAGCCATAAAGACAGAGGAGGGAGGATGAGCAGGTTAGCAGAGAGGAGCCGAGAAAATTTTGAAGAGTGTTCGAGAGTCAGGAGAGTTGTTAATTTTAGCTTGGAAGAACTAGGTTTTAGTCGACATTACTTCAGCAGAGAAGGAAGAAAAAGGAGACTGATTGGATCGTTCGATTTTCCCCACTTTCTCTCAGCAGACCTGAGCCTTGACCTGTGTTCCCGGAGGACATCAGATAGCCATGGAGTAGAGGGGATGGCATGAACAGGTCGAGATACAAGTGGACACAGCTCATCTAAATAGGAAGTAAGTGTGGAGCAAAGTGAATCAAAGGTTAAGTGAAGCGAACTAGTCAAAATTAGGGAGCTTACAGGAGGCAGCAGATGACAGGGTGGTAGGAAAGAGCATGCAGAGGTTGCGTCGTTAAGTTACAAGTAAAAAATATTTGAAAAGGGTGAGAGATAGGTACCACAAAGGCGGTGTTGTCACATGAGGGTGCAATCTGTTTATACCTCCATTCGTATGGGAAGAGCAGAAAAATTTAGTTATTAGAGAGGGCAGTCAGTGTAGGCAATTTCCTCCAGTTTGATCCAAGTTTCAGTAAGTGCTTGAACAGCATTGTTAACAGCTGATTGGCTGTTCCATAAACCGATGGGAATAGTAAGCAAGTGTGATGTAGAAGAAGAAGGTCTTTACTCTCTTCAGTCTTAGATGCGCAGGTAGAGTTGCTGGTCTTTACTCTCTTCAGTCTTAGATGCGCAGGTAGAGTTGCTGGTCTTTACTCTCTTCAGTCTTAGATGCGCAGGTAGAGTCGCTGGTCTTTACTCTCTTCAGCCTTAGATGCGCAGGTAGAGTCACTGGTTTTTACACTCTTCGGTCTTAGTAGTGCAGGTAGAGTCACTGGTTTTTACACTCTTCGGTCTTAGTAGTGCAAGTAGAGTCACTGGTTTTTACACTCTTCGGTCTTAGTAGTGCAGGTAGTGTCACTGGTCTTTACTCTCTTTGGTCTTAGCCGTGCAGGTAGAGGTCTTTACTCTCTTTGGTCTTATTCGTTCAGGTAGGGTCACTGGTCTTTACACTATTCGGTCTTAGTAGTGCAGGTAGTGTCACTGGTCTTTACTCTCTTTGGTCTTAGCCGTGCAGGTAGAGGTCTTTACTCTCTTTGGTCTTAGTCGTTCAGGTAGGGTCACTGGTCTTTACACTATTCGGTCTTAGTCGTGCAGGTAGAGTCACTGGTTTTTACCACCTTCTGTCTTAGTCATGCAGGTAGAGTCGCTGGTCTAAACTCTCTTTGGTCTTAGTCTTGCAGGTAGAGTCACTGGTGTTTACTCTCTCCAGTCTTTGTGGCACAGGTAGAGTCTCTGGTGTTTACTCTCTTCAGTCTTGGTCGTGAAGGTAGAGTTGCTGGTGTTTACTCACTTTGGTCTTAGCCATGCAGGTAGAGTCACTGGTGTTTACTCTCTTCAGTCTTTGTTGTGAAGGTAGAGTCGCTGGTGTTTACTCTCTTCGGTCTTAGCCGTGCAGGTAGAGTCGCTGGTATTTACTCTCTTTGGTCTTAGAGATGAGGACTGCACGTGACTGCAGCATTCTGACGAGCTGCATCACTGCCTGGTTTGGAAACAGCACTGCTGGCAACCGCAAAGCTCTGAAAAGGGTCGTGCGAACTGCCAGCCACATCGTCGGAGGTGAGCTTCCCTCCCTCCAGGACATCTACACCAGGCGGTGCATAAAGAAATCCCGGAAGATCATCAGGGACTCCAGCCACCCATCTCACAGACTGCTCTCTATGCTGCCCTCAGGAAGACGTCTACGCAGCATCCGCTCCCGCACGAGTCGACTGAAGGACAGCTTTTTCCCTCAGGCTATCCGACTCATGAACAGTCAGAACTGATACACCCGCAGCACACTCCCACACACAATATGTCACACACTGCAATTTAACTCCAAAGTTTAACACTGGACAATATTTACACACTGCACTTTAAACAACAGTCTACCTCATCCTATGCACAACTTGTTTACACTGTTACATTGTTTACATTATGCAGAACGTGCACACTGTGTTTAGTGTTTAATGTTTTTCTCGTGCTTAATGTATGTATGTTGAATGTTTCGACTGTGTTGTCTATAGTACACTGTGTGTACTGACTATATGTATGTGCATATTGCACACTGTCTTATGTCTGTACTATATGTTACATGTTACCTGTACTGCGCTGTTTTTGGAGCAAGCTCCTAAGAATTTCACTCACCAGGGCACATGTGCCGTGGTGATGTGACAATAAAAGTGAATTGAAATTGAATTGAATTGATGAAGGCTGCCGTAACCTCAGCCATAGTGTTAATCAAACTTAAATACTGTCTGATCATGTTTCTCAAAACAGCAGGCGACTCCTTCAAGTTCATCAATACACAAGTCAAACAAAACTAGCACATGAGCTAACATGAACTACGCGTCTATAACAAACAAAGCACGAGGCTGAGTTAAACTTAACAAAGCTAGAATCAAAATACACTTACTTGGTTCTATAACCTGATGTTAAATTGCTTCTCCTCTTATAAATACTAAAGTACACTACACTACATTCACATGGGAATTAATTTAAACAAATGACAAATTTAATTGACGCAGCAATAATTATAAAGGCTAACTTTAAAGTAGGGGGATCACAGGCAGTTTCTGTCACTCTTATGTTACTCTTTACTTCATGTAGTAAAGAATCATGTTGTTCATATCTCTGAAAGAAAAGTCTTTAGTTTCCTCACATTAACTTTATGATAATTACTTAATAAAGTCGAGCTTCGGCCCGCAGACAGTGAACAGCGCTCGTGATCAATCTCCTCATGAGGATTTCTCCTGGTATGATGCTCGTACTCTTCTGAGCTCTCCGATTGGTGCATGGACCGGATTTTATAGGTGAATGGCCAATAAATCACTTGTGATCTACTGACGGTGAAAGGTAGAATATTTGAAGAATCTTTCTGAAACCTTAAGCTGTATGGGGGGAGTGTATTGAGCACAGAAATGCTATGTGAAGTGAAAGTAACCTATTTGTCAGATAAAGACGCACACACCCGGAGCGATCAGGAGTTAGGGGTCATGCTCAAGGGCACATCAGTGTTTACCTGTTGATAATGTTAACTTAACCTGACCACAAGTTTGACTGGCTTACCACTAGGCCACAACTGCCCCACATTATGCATCTAACTAAGTTTTGAACGAATGGACCAAGATGAACATGACAACTCAACATGTTGTAACGGCCAAAGATATGTGTTTTTGCATACATTACATTATATGTTGAGTTGCCCTTTAAGAGACTTGTCACGTAAAATGGGTACGTCCATTGTATGATGTAGAGATGACGTAGAATGACTACGCGACAGTTCAACGAGAACTATATGGATGATAAGCTCGCTCTACCTTCTTGCTTTTATTTTACTTTTATTTTTATTTGTAACGTCATGAAAGAGTTAACCCTCATGTATGAGAAGAACGCATCATAGTGTACCAGCCATTAAATGTGTGGATCTCTATCTCTTTCATTTCACTAACTTTAACAGTTATCCCGGGTCAGAGCGTTACAGTGTTTAACAGTTATCCCGGGTCAGAGCGTTACAGTGTTTAACAGTTATCTCGGGTCAGAGCGTTACAGTGTTTAACAGTTATCCCGGGTCAGAGCGTTACAGTGTTTAACAGTTATCCCGGGTCAGAGCGTTACAGTGTTTAACAGTTATCCCGGGTCAGAGCGTTACAGTGTTTAACAGTTATCCCGGGTCAGAGCGTTACAGTGTTTAACAGTTATCCCGGGTCAGAGCGTTACAGTGTTTAACAGTTATCTCGGGTCAGAGCGTTACAGTGTTTAACAGTTATCCCGGGTCAGAGCGTTACAGTGTTTAACAGTTATCTCGGGTCAGAGCGTTACAGTGTTTAACAGTTATCCCGGGTCAGAGCGTTACAGTGTTTAACAGTTATCCCGGGTCAGAGCGTTACAGTGTTTAACAGTTATCTCGGGTCAGAGCGTTACAGTGTTTAACAGTTATCTCGGGTCAGAGCGTTACAGTGTTTAACAGTTATCTCGGGTCAGAGCGTTACAGTGTTTAACAGTTATCCCGGGTCAGAGCGTTACAGTGTTTAACAGTTATCCCGGGTCAGAGCGTTACAGTGTTTAACAGTTATCCCAGGTCAGAGCGTTACAGTGTTTAACAGTTATCCCGGGTCAGAGCGTTACAGTGTTTAACAGTTATCCCGGGTCAGAGCGTTACAGTGTTTAACAGTTATCTCGGGTCAGAGCGTTACAGTGTTTAACAGTTATCCCAGGTCAGAGCGTTACAGTGTTTAACAGTTATCTCGGGTCAGAGCGTTACAGTGTTTAACAGTTATCCCGGGTCAGAGCGTTACAATGTTTAACAGTTATCCCGGGTCAGAGCGTTACAGTGTTTAACAGTTATCTCGGGTCAGAGCGTTACAGTGTTTAACAGTTATCCCGGGTCAGAGCGTTACAGTGTTTAACAGTTATCTCGGGTCAGAGCGTTACAGTGTTTAACAGTTATCTCGGGTCAGAGCGTTACAGTGTTTAACAGTTATCCCGGGTCAGAGCGTTACAGTGTTTAACAGTTATCTCGGGTCAGAGCGTTACAGTGTTTAACAGTTATCCCGGGTCAGAGCGTTACAGTGTTTAACAGTTATCTCGGGTCAGAGCGTTACAGTGTTTAACAGTTATCCCGGGTCAGAGCGTTACAGTGTTTAACAGTTATCCCGGGTCAGAGCATTACAGTGTTTAACAGTTATCCCGGGTCAGAGCGTTACAGTGTTTAACAGTTATCCCGGGTCAGAGCGTTACAATGTTTAACAGTTATCCCGGGTCAGAGCATTACAATGTTTAACAGTTGTCCCGGGTCAGAGCGTTACAATGTTTAACAGTTATCCCGGGTCAGAGCGTTACAATGTTTAACAGTTATCCCGGGTCAGAGCGTTACAATGTTTAACAGTTATCCCGGGTCAGAGCGTTACAGTGTTTAACAGTTGTCCCGGGTCAGAGCGTTACAATGTTTAACAGTTATCCCGGGTCAGAGCATTACAATGTTTAACAGTTGTCCCGGGTCAGAGCGTTACAATGTTTAACAGTTATCCCGGGTCAGAGCGTTACAATGTTTAACAGTTATCCCGGGTCAGAGCGTTACAATGTTTAACAGTTATCCCGGGTCAGAGCGTTACAATGTTTAACAGTTATCCCGGGTCAGAGCGTTACAATGTTTAACAGTTATCCCGGGTCAGAGCGTTACAATGTTTAACAGTACGATATCCGACAGTAAACGTCAGGATCGTAGTCCTTCAGTGACATGTCGACAGAGATCTGTTTCAGAAGTAACTGGATTAACATGATGTCATCTCATCACTTGTGGTGAAGCAGTGACTGACAGCTGACTCCACCAATAACAATAGACTATACTGTTTGACCAATCAGAATTCACTGTTTGCTGGGGCTTAAAGAGTCAGAAATGTAAGTGTTTTTCAGAAATGAGGACTGATGTAAAGCAACAGAGCACAGAATAAAACTCATTTCAAGATTTGAGGGTTTAACCATGTGTAGTACCATTACACCGCACAACCCTAATAGAGAATAATATTAGAGAACTTCAGGTCATGTTTGTAAATGTATATTTTTATATAATTATATATTTATATATATATATATATATGTCTTTGTTCTGATAAACACAGAAAAATATATTCAAATGAATACATGCAAACAAACAATTCTTGGACTCCATTGACATGACTGTCAGAGGTGTTTAAAACAGGATTTTTTTACAATGTTAGTCAATGGAAACTAAAAAGTGTTTGGCTCTGGCATTGGAAACACCACAGGGGCAGTAAATGATCTTTGTTTAGATGTTAATAACATGAACATGAGCGATATTGTTGTGTCATTTATACAAACACATGTTCAGAATATTGTGTGGTTTTGTTGGAGTCAGATTGAAGAAGACTTTATTAAGGGAGCTGGGATATCTTTCTTATAAGGGCCAAAGGTTTCATGTTCCTTGTCAGAGAAATAATAATGCATAACAACACAAGTGTACACAGACTTCACCAGTTAGTCAAAGTTGTGTATTTGTGTGTGGTCTACAATTAAGAAAGAATAAAGGGGAAATAAAGTTACATGTTTCAGAAATATTTGTAAAGACATTCACATAACATGTTTAATTACTTATTGAGAATAGTTTTTATCATCCACTTAGATTATAAACTCATCAATTTAACTTTATAACAACTCTATCATTTAGTGGTCAGAAATGGCTTACGTTTTCATATTAGAAAAAACGTAACATAATTCACATTAACGATAGCGATCTAGTTATAAATATGACAATAACAAACAGGAGAACACGAATTTTCCATTTGTTTGGGTTATTACATTATCTATAGAACTCAATCTTTATGATAATTACAGTAAATCATATACAACATGCTTAACAGTGTTCTATAGGAGATTAACACTGATACACAAGAGCCTCAGTAACAGAAAACTACATTACGCACACTTATAGTGTCCATTATCACTATCATGATAAACAAATACCTGACTTTTATTCCGTGATGCTCACTATAACACGCACGCACACGTCAGACTAAACACACACAACACACTTCAATCCAATAAATCAGGTTTTATGAACTTTTAAAAACTGAACAATAATTCACAATAAGCACAATCGTTTTATAAAACATTTCATAGAAAAAATGCATATCAGAATGACATTTAAACATTTCTTCTAAGGTTGTTAACTGTAAGAAACAACAACATTTGTCTTTTAAATGTCCCGTTTCTGACTGAACACAATAGAATGAGATTTTACATTCTGTACATTTCTTTACAAAAGATTTATTTCTGCTTCACTAAAACAAACAAGCAAACATGAAATAACTAAATTCAGATTGTGTGTGTGTGTGTGTGTGTGTGTGTGTGTGTGTGTGTGATGTACTGCCCTCATGTGGATGAACACAAGCATCACTCACAGAGAAATAAAGCCCTGAACTCTGCAGAACACACATCCTCATGATGTAATGTAAGTGTGTACACGTGTGTCAGTCAGTGATGATGAGCTCATCACAGCCCCAGTCCTCATAACTCCCATCAGGAAGATATCTGCGGATGATGATGGGAATCTTTCTGCTCCTGACAAACACAAAACACAAGATAAACACCTCACAACATCAGGAATACACACACGCACACACACACACACAAACACAACACAAACATTAACATGATGTCATACTTGAGCTCTTTCATGGCAATCTGTAGTGGATCTGTCTCTCCTTCCAGCTCCACCATCACAGGTGCACACATCCTGTGGAAGAGGAAGTGATGTCACTGAATTTGTTTGTGTGTGTGTGTTTGTGTGTGCGAGTGTCTGTGTGTGCGTGTGTGCCTGTGTGTGTGTGTGTGCGTGTGTCTGTGTGTGCCTGTGTGCGTGTGTGTCTGTGTGTGTCTGTGTGTGCGTGTGTGTGTGCGTGTGTGTCTGTGTGTGCGTGTGTGTCTGTGTGTGCTCACGCGATCTGTAGCGCTCTTGTTCCCAGCACTCGTGCACGCTCATATTTTGTCATGTATGGTGTTGTGATTCTCTTCTGATTGGCCTGCTGTCCTTCACCTGCAGGAAGAATCTGAACATTCTCCTGATCCTCCTGCGCACACACACACGCACACACGCGCACACGCGCACACGCGCACACACACACACACACACACACACACACACACACACACACACACACACACACACACACACACACACACACACACACACACACACACACACACACTTCATTATCCCACATCTATGATTATCTTTAACATCACACAACAATGAATAACAGAACAATATTGTTAACATTATAAATATAATTGACATAAATCATAAATATTTCCACGCTCAGGTGTCATGGATGTGCTTGTTAACACACAAGATGACGTAAAGAGTTCTTACATCTTCTACATTCTCCAGATCATCCAGAGGTTCTTCATCTTCCCCATCATCAAAATCTCCATCATCAAAACTGACAAACAACACAACACAACATGTGACGTCACTGTGTGAACACACTACAGGTTTATTTCACATAGTGTGTGTGTGTGTATGTATGTGTGTGTATGTGTTTGTGTGTGTGTGTGTGTGTATGTGTGTGTGTTTATGTGTGTGTATATGTGTGTGTATGTGTTTGTGTGTGTCTGTGTGTATATGTGTGTGTATGTGCGTGTGTGTCTGTGTTTGTGTGTGTCTGTGTGTATATGTGTGTGTATGTGTTTGTGTGTCTGTGTTTGTGTGTGTCTGTGTGTATATGTGTGTGTGTTTGTGTGTGTGTGTATGTGTTTGTGTGTGTCTGTGTGTATATGTGTGTGTATGTGCGTGTGTTTGTGTGTGTGTCTGTGTTTGTGTATGTATGTGTGTGTGTGTGTCTGTGTGTGTGAGTGAGTGTATGTGTGTGTGAGTGTATGTGTGTGTGTGTGTGTGTGTGTAAGAACAGCTCTTAACAGATGTACGAGCAGCACACACACTTAAGTCATAATTATAATCACAACTCACTTGTCTTCGTTGTCAGACATTGTGTCAGTGTCGAGTGTGATGAATCGTCTCGAATACTTTAATTAATTAATTCGGTTTAAATTCGTTAAATATTAAACATGAACCCTCAGCGCCTGAGGTACCGCGGCGTGTTCTGAGCTTCCGGTTGTGCTGCAGTGTTTAGTGTCCGCTCAGAAACACGTGCTCGACACGGAAGTTCCGCTGACGGCATCATAAAGAGATATATATATATAAAACAATCTCATGTTTGTTTACACTCTGTAGCAATGTAAATGAATTTATATAATCATATAAGAAGCTTTTATTCATGGTCGCTCTAGAATAAAGATTTATTTATATTTAATCGATATTGTCTATCGTATGGTTTACACGCCAAATAACAACAATTATAATGTCAACACTGACATTCTGTGTTTGTGTGCGTGTGTCTCCATGCACAGGCTTGCAGTCATGGGTGTAAGGGGAGAAGAGGAATGGGCTCAGCACGCAGCCCTGTGGTACGCCAGTGTTAAGTGTGATGGTGGTGGAGTGGGTGTGGCCTGACCTAACATGCTGAGGCCTGTTGGTCAGAAAGTCCATAATCCAGCTGCAGAGAGAGGTGTTAATGTCCAGGGGCCTCATTTATAAAAGTGTGCGTAGGATCCTTACTGAAACTCTACGTACGCACAAAAGCCGAAAAGAGCGTACGCAAAAAAATATTCAGATTTATAAAACCATGCGTACACACACCTGCACGCAATTTTCACTTTATAAATCACAACCTACCTGATAATTTGCGCACGCAAAAAAATATAATTTATCGCCCTCTATCCGCCCACATTCAACCATATATAGACAATGCAAATGAGTTCAGTGGCCATGCATATTAAAAAGAGCGAGGAAATATAAAAATATGTGTTTTTAAAAACAAAATCATGACGGCAATGGAGAGCAAGGGCAAGAAGATAATTTCTCTGAGTCAGAAATAGAGGTTCTTGTGAGTGAGGTGGATGAAAGCAAGGTTATTTTGTTTGGTGGAATTACTAATAACAATAATATTCAGAGTGGACACATCACTGCTGGTGAGGGCAAAGGCGCCCCGGATTCTCTACCAAACCGTGTGTGTGGCATGGTGTCTGAGAGGGAGGGAGACACACATGTGCTGATACAGGGAACCAGGTCAATAACTTAATTGCTTGCGTGCTAAGTTAAATAAAATAAATTACACAATTGGTTTAGTCCTTATTCTTGCGGGAGTCTGTGGGAGACCAGTGTGACGAAACTCCCAGCGCAGAGTCTGCAGGGGCTCTGGTGTTTCCTGAGGTCCCCAGCACAAGTGCGGGAGTCCCTTGCCATACAGACAGCTGGAATATGCAACTTATCACATTAATCACATAATGAGTGATAGGCGTACATCCATTTAAGAATGGAAGTGAAGGAAATTACATTTACGTACTTTCAGCACATAGTTGCTTTTATGTCTTTAAACTAAACATGCATAAAGAGCCTGACCCACAACACCAGCATGAAGAAGCTGACCCACAACACCAGCATGAAGAGCCTGACCCACAACACCAGCATGAAGAGCCTGACCCACAACACCAGCATGAAGAGCCTGACCCACAACACCAGCATGAACAGCCTGACCCACAACACCAGCATGAAGAGCCTGACCCACAACACCAGCATGAAGAGCCTGACCCACAACACCAGCATGAAGAGTCCAACCCACAACACCAGCATGAAGAGTCCGACCCACAACACCAGCATGAAGAGCCTGACCCACAACACCAGCATGAAGAGCCTGACCCACAACACCAGCATGAAGAGCCTGACCCACAACACCAGCATGAAGAGTCTGACCCACAGCACCAGCATGAAGAGTCCGACCCACAACACCAGCATGAAGAGCCTGACCCACAACACCAGCATGAAGAGTCCTACCCACAACACCAGCATGAAGAGTCCGACCCACAACACCAGCATGAAGAGCCTGACCCACAACACCAGCATGAAGAGCCTGACCCACAACACCAGCATGAAGAGTCTGACCCACAACACCAGCATGAAGAGTCCGACCCACAACACCAGCATGAAGAGCCTGACCCACAACACCAGCATGAAGAGTCCAACCCACAACACCAGCATGAAGAGTCCGACCCACAACACCAGCATGAAGAGTCCAACCCACAACACCAGCATGAAGAGTCCGACCCACAACACCAGCATGAAGAGCCTGACCCACAACACCAGCATGAAGAGCCTGACCCACAACACCAGCATGAAGAGCCTGACCCACAACACCAGCATGAAGAAGCTGACCCACAACACCAGCATGAAGAGCCTGACCCACAACACCAGCATGAAGAGCCTGACCCACAACACCAGCATGAAGAGTCCGACCCACAACACCAGCATGAAGAGCCTGACCCACAACACCAGCATGAAGAGTCCGACCCACAACACCAGCATGAAGAGTCCGACCCACAACACCAGCATGAAGAGCCTGACCCACAACACCAGCATGAAGAGTCCGACCCACAACACCAGCATGAAGAGTCTGACCCACAACACCAGCATGAAGAGTCCGACCCACAACACCAGCATGAAGAGTCCGACCCACAACACCAGCATGAAGAGCCTGACCCACAGCACCAGCATGAAGAGCCTGACCCACAACACCAGCATGAAGAGTCTGACCCACAACACCAGCATGAAGAGCCTGACCCACAAGACCAGCATGAAGAGCCTGACCCACAAGACCAGCATGAAGAGACTGACCCACAACCCTTATTTGCTTTAGCTCATCTGCGATGACAGTAATAACGGCCAGTCAGCACCCGGCCACTTCCAGCTGTGACATATGGTCGGGACTCCCGCGCTTGTGCTGGGGACCTCGGGAAACTCCAGAGCCCCCGCAGACTCTGCGCTGCAAGAATAAGGACTTAAACAATTGTGTAATTTATTTAATTTAATTGAGCACGCAAGCAATAAAGTTATTTACCTGTATCAGCACATGTGTGTCTCTCTCTCTCTCAGACACAATTCCACACACACTGGTTTGGCAGAGAATCGGGGGCACCTTTGCCCCCACCAGTCGTCCACACATTCTGTCGGTGAGAGAAAAACCGTTTCTTTATTCCCATCTTAAGATCAGAACACTTCTCTTTTATATCTGGATCGGTTCTGTTTACCGCAGCAGTGATGTGTCCACTCTGAATATTATTTTTATTAGTAATTCCACCAAATAAAATAACCTTCTTTCATCCACCTCACTCACAAAAACCTCTATTTCTGCCTTGCTCTCCATTGCTGTCATGATTTTGTTTTAAAAACACATATTTTTATATTTCCTTGCTCTCTTTTTAATATGCATGGCCAATGAGGTCATTTGCATTGTCTATATATGGTTAAATATACGTCACTCTCCGTCTCTGTCGCGGATGTCACCCGATCCTTCAGACGGGTAAATATCCGGAAAGCTGCGGGTCCTGATGGCATCTCAGGCCAGGCCATGTGCTCCGAGCATGCGCATACCAGCTGGCCGGTGTCTTCACAGACATCTTCAACCTCTCCCTCTGTCTGTCTGTGGTCCCTTCATGCTTCAAGACATCAACCATCGTGCCCATACCCAAGAAGACAAAAATCACATGCTTAAATGACTGGAGGCCTGTCGTTCTTACACCCATCTTCAGTAAGTGTTTTGAGAGACTCATCAGAGACTACATCTGCTCTTTGCTGCCCGCTTCACTGGACCCTCTACAGTTTGCATATGGCAGCAATCGCTCCACAGACAACGCCATTGCCTTCACCCTACACACTGCTCTCTCTTACCTGGAAAACAAGAACTCCTATGTGAGGATGCTGTTTGTGGACTACAGCTCAGCATTCAACACCATAGGGCCTTCCACACTTGTTGAAAAGCTCCAGAATCTTGGACTGAAAAGATCTCTGTGCAACTGGATCCTGGACTTCCTGACAGGCAGAAGTCAGGTGAGCAGAATGGGCAACAACACCTCATCCCCGCTCACCCTCAACACTGGTGCTCCTCAGGGCTGTGTTCTCAGCCCACTCCTGTACTCCCTGCACACACACACGACTGTACAGCCATGCACAGCTCCAATGTGATTTTCAAGTTCGCTGATGACACAACCGTCATAGGCCTGATCACCGACAACGATGAGACGGCCTACAGAGAGGAGGTGAGCACCCTGACTAAATGGTGTCAGGAGAACCACCTCTCACTAAACACGGACAAGACCAAGGAGCTGGTGGTAGACTTCAGGAGACAGAGCAGAGAACACAGACCCATCACTATCGGCGAGACACCTGTGGAGCGGGTGAGCAGTTTCAAGTTCCTCGGCGTCAACATCAGCGAGGATCTCACCAGGTCCATTCATACCGACGCGGTGCTGAAGAAAGCACAACAGCGCCTCTTTTTCCTGAGAAGGCTGAGGAAGTTTGGCATGAGCCCCAGCATCCTCAGAACCTTCTACACCTGCACTATAGAGAGCATCCTGACGAACTGCATCACTGCCTGGTTTGGTAACAGCACTGCTGGCAACGGCAAAGCTCTGGGAAGGGTCGTGCGAACTGCCAGCCACATCGTCGGAGGTGATCTTCCCTCCCTCCAGGACATCTACACCAGGCGGTGCATCAGGAAATCCCGAAAGATCATCAGGGACTCCAGCCACCCATCTCTCAGACTGCTCTCTATGCTGCCCTCAGGAAGACGTCTCCGCAGCATCCGCTCCCGCACCAGTCGACTGAGGGATAGCTTTTTCCCTCAGGCTATCCGACTCATGAACAATCAGAACTGATACACTCCCACACACAATATGTCACACACTGCACTTTAACTCCAAAGTTTAACACTGGACAATATTTACACACTGCACTTTCTACAACAGTCTACCTTCATCCTATGCACAACTACTAATTGTATTAGGACTACATCCACTCTGCTTCACCTTAAAAAATCTTAATGCACATCTTGTTTACATTATGCCGAACGTGCACACTCTGTGTTTAGTGTTTAATGTATGTATGTACACTCTGTGTTTAGTGTTTAATGTTTTTCTCGTGCTAAATGTATGTATGTTGAATGTTTCGACTGTGTTGTCTATGGTACACTGTGTGTACTGACTATATGTATGTGCATATTGCACACTGTCTTATGTGGTCTGCACTATATGTTTCATGTTATATGTTACCTGTACTGCGCTGTTTTTGGAGCAAGCTCCTAAGAGTTTCACTCACCAGGGCACATGTGCCGTGGTGATGTGACAATAAAAGTGAATTGAAATTGAAATAAAAATGGGCGGGTAGAGGGCTGTACATGAGATTTTTTTGCGTGCGCAGGTTATCCGCTAGGTTGTGATTTATAAAGTGAAAATTGCGTGCAGGTGTGCGTACGCTTGGTTATATAAATCTGAATATTTTTTTGCGTACGCTCTTTTTGGCTTTTGTGCGTACGTAGAGTTTTAGTAAGGATCCTACGCACACTTTTATAAATGAGGCCCCAGGTGTTTAAAGAGTTGGACTTTTAATCAGAAGGACTCTTATATCGTGTCGTCCAATGAGGTGTTTTTACGCACCTGAAAACAGACTATAATAGTCCAGTTGAAGACATAATATAAGGACATCATTTCTCAATAAAGAGTAATATTATTTTCTTATTCATTGCTGGCTTAAGCCGCTGTACAGTTGTTTTTGTTCTATGTTGAAAGTAGCATTTGTTCCGCCCCTGCTGCACTGTGATTGGACGGCTTCGTAATGCATTGATTGGCAGAGCGTTCCTCCCAAACTGGAACAACTCTGAGTAGGAGGAAAAATAAAGAAGCACTTTTGAAACAAGTGCAATAAATCTTGACTGACAGTGTATTCAGCTGAACGTTAAAAGCGTGTTTGGTATGATCAGCCCCTAAATCAAGAATTTTAATCAGTTTATGATGTGAATTATGTAAAAACAACATTTCATATGCAAAAAAGGTAATTAAACTCCATTTCTTTATTGTTTTATGGTATTTTAATTTTTATTACTATAATGTCTGTAAACATGTGTTAGATGTGTAAACAATTTATAATTGCCTGTCACACAAATTACAAAATATACAATTGTTCAAAAATACCAGTTATTATTAATAAAAATAAAATCTTCGAAGGCCCCCCCCCATAGGCTTGATCCCGTGTACCCAGTCCCCCTTTACCCTCCACTTACAACACCTTTGTACAGAGTAATGTATCCATTTTGCTGAATTTTATACCGCCAGCTTTCATAAAGTACGTTCCTTAACTACCAGAACAGTTAAAGGGAGTATATGCAACACCCTTTGTTTATTCCCTTATGTAAGTGGAAATAACCCATTGTCAACCTTGTCCATATCATCCTTAAGGGAAAAGCTTAAGGGGCTTTATGCAACCGGGCACAGAAGGTTGTGGGTTTGAATCTCCCTGTCAGCAGCTAATAACTGAAGTGTTCTTGAAGACATCTTACCTCTGTTTACTCTACAGTGATAGATGAAAACTGAACAAAACTGTAAGTCATTTGGAATAAAAGCGTCTGCCAAATCAATAAATGTGGAACTTAAGCTGATGTTCGTTCCAAGGTTAAAAACTTTCTTTGCTTTTCTAATACTGTACATTTAATCTTATTATTCTACTCATTCTCAAACTATTCAGTTGGAAAAATAGAGAAAAGTTTAAAGTCCAGACAGATGTTGTGATTGTGAGACCCCCCCCCCGGTCTATCCCATAATATTATATCTCTCCTCTTCCTGTCCTTTAGAAAACCATCAGTTTCATGTTAACTTCATGGAGACATTTCTCTGTTATTGAATAACACATTTAGAATTTTTTTTCTTCTGGCATTTGTTAAATTCTTCGACATTTCTTTCTTGATTTTTCTTGTGTTCGTCATTATACTTCTCAGCAATGTTTCTGTACATGTTCATCTCCTCTGTCATCTTATTCATGTGTTTCTCTATTTCTCTCATCTTCTGAAGGAGAGCTTTATCCTTCATTGTTTTTGTCCACTCTTCAGATATCTGAGGAACATCTATGTTATGTTGCTCTTCATTGTCATTTTTTGGATTCAGCACCAGTCTCTCTGGACTGAAAGTGTCAGAATTCTTCCTTTCTCCTTGTTTCTTCTCTCCATCTGCTGATTCTTTTGATTCATTTTCAGCCACAAATTTGTCAATGAGTTGCCTTTGCTTCCTCTCTTTCTTCTGTCCTGTTAACTTAGCGAAGCTAAAACTTCTACTGGGTTTCTTGATTGCCTTTTTCTGTTGGTCAGATTCTCCTCCTGTTGCTCCTTGTGCTGATTCTTCTTCTGTGACTGTTTTTGTTTTGGCAAAAAGTGTATTTTTTTTTTGCTTTTGATTTTTATCTTTTCTTAAATTAATTTTGTATTTTCTTTGTTCAGGACATACTGTGTCTTCATCATCTATGCAGTTTTCTGCATTGTGTTTATTAGACTGTGTAGTCTCTCTCACCATGAGCAGAAGTTCTCGATTTTTCCCTCTCATTTTTTCCTCCTCTAGTTTCTCTTTATATTCTTGAATTTCTGCCTCATATTTTGCTTTAATAATCTCCAGCTGTCGTTTCACCTCCTCCTCTCTTTCTTGTACTGTTGAATGATTTTACGAGCTCTCTCGGCCTCCAGGAACATTGTGTTGTTGAAGAAAGTGTTGTCGTTATTCTTCACCATCATATCGATCTTATTTAATAATATTTGAACCTGATCAGGATTCTTATCTTTATTATTAAACACATGATATCTTCCCCCGCAGTCATGTATGACTTTCTGGATATC
The DNA here is from genome assembly GCA_033220385.1 of Triplophysa yarkandensis. Taxonomy (NCBI): domain Eukaryota; kingdom Metazoa; phylum Chordata; class Actinopteri; order Cypriniformes; family Nemacheilidae; genus Triplophysa; species Triplophysa yarkandensis. Next base: position 12,825,632 of record CM065669.1, on the reverse strand, counting down.
TGCATGACCAGTCTCAATGTATTCTTCTATTTTGTCCTCTCCAAGGCTATCTCCTCGTGTGAATAACACAATAGTGTAGTTCTGAGCTTTTTCTCCAAACGTCAACTGAATTAGATTAACTGCTCCTTTCTCTTCTTCTGTAAACCGGCCAACAGATATGAGCAGCAGAAACACATGGGGACCTGGAGCACAAAGTTCAATACATCTCATGATCTCCTGCTGGATCTCTTCATCAGTTAATGTGGTATCAAACAGTCCTGGTGTGTCCACTACAGTCACTCTTCTTCCATGAATCTCTCTGCTTTCTCTTTGACATTGCTTTGTTGCAGACAACATGCTTGCTTTTGAACGAAACACCTCCTGTCCCAGAATTATGTTTCCAGCTGCACTCTTCCCCACTCCGGTTTTTCCAATTAGAACAATCCTCATATCACTGGAGCTCTCCTCACAACCACCAACATCTGTGAATAACAAACACAATTCATCTCAATGTTAGAGACCTTCAGAAATGTTACATTTAATGTCAAAATCCGAGTATAGTAAAAGTGAATTGTCCCCAAAGAATTCATCAATATTTTTTTATTTCTATCACTATACTTTAATTTTGTAACATTGACAGTGGTAATGTGATTTTAAAAGTTTGGTGTCTTAAAATGCTGGTTGCTTCAAGTGGCTACACCATCAATAATAAAAATCGAATCAAAATGTAAGGTTATTTTGTTGCCCAAGAGATGGGTTAAAGAAATCGGGTCGTTCTGTTTTTTATTTTTTGTCAAATTAAGTGAGTGATTTCTGTTATAACTCATCCAGTTAGGTTAAAATTGGACCGTGGTTATTTCAAATTCCAACAGCCAACTGGTACCACTACTGACATTTACATCAACAGTTTTAGGTCAATACATCTTAACCTGTGAAGAAGATGTGATTGACATTATTTCAGTAAGATATTACTTACTCTTGTTTTTGTAAATGAATAAATGCTTATTTCAGAAATGCTAATTTTAAGTTCTTTACCCTTAGATGTTAGGCAATCTACATCTGGTTCGTCAGTAACTTCTGATTTTTCAGGGAGCCTTAAGTAAGACCCCCCGTTGTCGACCACCATCTTATCGATGCTCTCCAGAAGTTTCTGCACCTGTGAATGATCTCCTTTCCATCTTAGATGATGAGTGGGTTGTCTGCAGGTTTGTAGAAGAGAATCCATAGCTCGGTGGTCAGTATCAGAGAATTCAATACAGGAAGATGTAGGAGCTTCATGTGAAAAGACGACAATCACAAACTCTGACGCAGCTGTGCCAAAGATGTTGTTTATGAGTCTAAGGGCGTCTCTCTCTTGGTCTGTGAACGTGCCAGGCTTGAGAACAAGCAAAAGAACATGAGGACCAGGATAAGTCAAGTTGAAACATTCTCTCACATCTTGTTCTTTGGAGGAGTGTGCCAGATCAAGCAGGTCAGGTGTGTTGATGACCATCAAACGTCTCTTCAACACTAACCCAGCATGTCTCTCAAACAATCGTGGGGTGGATGGACTTTCTGAGAACATCTTCCGCCCCATAATGATGTTTCCACATGACACCTTGGCATCTGTATGAAACTCCAGCAGCAAGATTCTCCTCTCTTGTTTGGTAACAAGCACTAGAATTACACAAGCAAACACAACTATAGCACAGTGCACAATTGTTGAGGCTCTTGGGCTTATGTTAAAATAAGTGAACGTTTCAATTAAATGACGATGGAATCCAAAAACCAGTTATTTTTAGGAAACTTTTGATTAAGGAAGTCTTTAATTGTTGCATTTTAAGAAAATTAATGGATTTTAGAGGTTAAAACCACAGCACATCATCTGAAGAAGTAATATATACATAACCACTCTGAGTGAAAAGAAAGCCACAGTAATCTTAATGACTGTTCTTCAAACATACAATTTAAAGTAATTAACTCACTGTTAGGAGGAGTTTTTCGTTTGCTTCCTTTTCTTTGAAATGCTGAAAGTTTTTTATCTTCATCTGTCACAAAACATTGAACAATACATTGAACTAAAGAATGTGCAGTAATGATGTAAATGTTAGCGTAACCTAATTCACAGTATTACACCAAATGATACAGGTATGTGTGATTATTTAAACAGAGGATGAACACATAAGAGCAATACTACCTGGTTGCTTGGTCAATCTGCTCCAGCTGTCCATCTTCATACAGCTGTCAGTAGTCAGTAGTCAGTATTCAGTAGTCAGTAGTCAGTAGTCAGTATTCAGTGAGGCACTTTGAACAGTGAGAAAAGGTCACAGTCTTTGTTTCATTATTGTGTATGTGTGATATTTAAAGCCTTGTTTATAATTACAGTAATAACCCAGAAACTGGTTAGACAGATTGCTGTGACCTAAATTCCATACACCACCCTACATTATGACACATCAGTTAAGTTTGATCCATCAAAAACTGACATGTATAAAAGTGATCCACTGCGTGATGGCAGACAAACATCTTTTACAGAACCAATCAAGTAAATTATTTAAACCCAATACCATAACACTTAATACAGTATATGAAATAATTGTGAAAAGAATATCAGAGTATTATATTTCTTTCTTTGGCTCTCAGTAAAGGCAATGGCATCTTTATACCCTCTCCCTACTGGCCTGACTTGTCTCGTACTTCTATTTCTGAAACTAGATCCTATGCGGATTTTGGACAGACCTGGTAACCAGTAATACCAGTAATTTTTTTCACGCCACATGTAGTGATTATAATCTTAAAAGCATCTTGTGTGTGTGTGTGTGTGTGTGTGTGTGTGTGTGTGTGTGTGTGTGTGTGTGTGTGTGTGTGTGTGTGTGTGTGTGTGTGTGTGTGTGTGTGCGTGCCCATGACCTACAAACTTTTGAGATGTCTCAGGAACAGAAGAAATAAAGATGTTTATTTTATTGAACAGTCTATCAATTATATTCCTGTCTTTGATCATGAGGGTTATCATAAATTAATTGATTCTTGAGATGAATGTTTTCAAGATCTCCTTCATTTCAGCTTTGCGTTCATCAGTCAGGGAAGCATCAGGAAAGATGATGAGACACACATGAACTCCATACTGACAGAAACAGAACATCTAACGTATACTTTCTTTACAAAAGTATTCACTCACCTGCATTGCCTAGTATACAAACTGATGTAACATCCTGTTCCTAATGCATTGGGTGTAATATGTCTGTACATCCTTTATAACAGCTTCAACTCTTATGGCAAAGCTGTCCACAAGGTTTAGGAGTGTGTTTATGAACATTTTTGACCAATGTTCCAGAGGATCATTTGTAAGGTCACACACTGATGTTGGTCGAAAAGGCCTGGCTCGCAGTCTCTACTCTAATTCACCCCTGAAGCATTCAGAGTGAGACTAATAGAAACACCTGATTTTGATTATTTGGATGGGCAAATGAATACTTTTGGCAATATAGTGTCAGACAAAACTTAAAGTACAAGAACATTGATCAGAAGTTTGTCCTTTGTTTCCTCTCTGAAGATGGAGATCTTCAGTGATTCATCACTCCTACACAGCAATAAATTACAATAACTTATATAGATAAATATATTAAATATTAAATACATTAAATAAAATATATTTAATATGTAAGTTCTCAGATTTCCGAAATCATATCACAGGCATATATATATATATATATATAAAAACAGATAATTCAGTCATAAGAAAAAAAACATTAATTCCGCTTTCAGTGATGTATAAATATCATTTTAAAAATGCCACATCTGGGTTTGTTGTCCATGATCACAAATGTTTCTGCCAAATATGAACTTCTATATGCTTTTATCCAGAGCAACTTACAGTACTCAGTAATCAATCATCACTGTAGAGTAAACAGGGGTAAGATGCCTTGCTCAAGGACACCTCAGTCATCGTCTGCTGACACTGGGATTCATACCCACAGCCTTCGGACTCTACAACCACCAGACCATGACTGACCGGTTTTAAATTTAGGAGCTAAGATTAAAAAAACGATTCTTAACTATGAACATCAAATTTTCACTTGAATATGGACAGACTGGTGAATAGTTAGAGCTTTGATGTGCTTTGGGCAGCTCACAGATTTTATCTTAAAATAATCACCAAGATTATTTGAACCAAGATGGCGCCGAATATGGCTGCCGTGTTGCGAGCTCCGCAAAAAATTTGCAGTTTTTCGTTTGTTCTACTTGTTTTTTTGTTTTTGTCCTATGTTTTGGAGGTTGTTTGTTTAACTGTTTACGACAGGCAAACACTTCTTAACATAGGTGCCTTCGTCGCGAACAGAAAACCGGACTTTGAGTTCCTGAATGCCGGCGGTTTGTTTACAGACACCGCATCAGAACCCTTTGTTTGGGCTGCACGGACGCGACAGAAGAAACGTCACCGGCAAAGAGGGAAGAGAGCCGGCGTGCTCGTCAGACTCAGGCACCGATCTCTCCGACCTCCGCTCCCTTCCATTCTTCTGGCTAATGTTCAGTCTCTGGACAATATCATACCAGCGAGAAACAAGAGACTGCTGTATGTGTGCAGAGGTTCCAGACTCAGCCATCGAGCTCACCGGGTTCTCCGTGCACCGCACGGACAGAACTAAAGAGCTCACAGGGAAGAGCAGAGGTGGGGGAGTTTGTTTCTTTATTAACAACTCATGGTGTGATGAGAGGAACCAACACTCTATTACATCTTTCTGCTCTCCTGATCTGGAGTTTCACATGCTGCTGTGTCGACCATTCTGGCTACCGAGGGAGTTCACAGCGATCATCATCACAGCTGTTTACATTCCTCCACAAGCCAACACAGAGCAGGCACTCAAGGATCTGTACAGGAATATCAGTCAGCAGGAGACCGTGCACCCAGAGGTAGCGTTTATTGTCATGGGGGATTTTAACAGAGCTAATTTCAGGACAATAGCACCAAAATACTGTCAACACATCACCATTAACACTCGTGGTGATCGTGTACTGGACCATTGTTATTCTCCCTTCCGGGACGCCTACAAGTCTCTGTCCCGCCCACCGTTCGGCAAATCAGATCACTGCTCCATTCTTGCCGCTTATTGGCGGAAACTGAAGCGGGAAGCCCCCGCCCTCCGGACAATCCAGTGCTGGTCGGACCAATCAGACGCAACACTTCAGGACTGTTTTGATCATTTGGACTGGGACATGTTCCGGGCAGCGACTGATGACGACATCGAGCTGTACTCAGACTCTGTCACGTGTTTCATCAGGAAGTGTATAGATGATGTGGTGCCGACTAAAACAATCCGTATCTACCCCAATCAAAAAACCTGGATTAACAGCGATGTCCGAGCAGCCTTGTCAGCGCGGACATCTGCTTTTAAATCCGGAGATGCTGACGATTGCAAACAAGCAAGTTACGATCTCAGGAAATCCATCAGGACCGCAAAAAGACAATATAAAACCAAGATGTAGGATCAATTCAACACCAATGATGCACGAAGCATGTGGCAGGGCATCAGTAACATCACGGACTATAAGGGGAATAAAGCAGCTAATGTGAACATCGCTGCCTCTCTGCCGGATGAGCTCAATAACTTCTACGCTCGTTTCGAGGCTCACAGCCCCGCCCACACTGAGAGCTCCTGCAGCTACTGCAGCAGATGTGACGTCACTCTTCCTCTCTGTCGCGGATGTCACCCGATCCTTCAGACGGGTAAATATCCGGAAAGCTGCGGGTCCTGATGGCATCCCAGGCCGTGTGCTCCGAGCATGCGCATACCAGCTGGCCGGTGTCTTCACAGACATCTTCAACCTCTCCCTCTGTCTCTCTGTGGTCCCTGCATGCTTCAAGACATCAACCATTGTGCCCATACCCAAGAAAACAAAAACCACATGCTTAAATGACTGGAGGCCTGTCGCTCTTACACCCATCTTCAGTAAGTGTTTTGAGAGACTCATCAGAGATTACATCTGCTCTGTGCTGCCCGCCTCACTGGACCCTCTACAGTTTGCATATGGCAGCAATCGCTCCACAGACAACGCCATTGCCTTCACCCTACACACTGCTCTCTCTTACCTGGAAAACAAGAACACCTATGTGAGGATGCTGTTTGTGGACTACAGCTCAGCATTCAACACCATAGTGCCTTCCACGCTTGTTGAGAAGCTCCAGAATCTTGGACTGAAAAGATCTCTGTGCAGCTGGATCCTGGACTTCCTGAGAGGCAGAAGTCAGGTGGTCAGAATGGGCAGCAACACCTCATCCCCGCTGACCCTCAACACTGGTGCTCCTCAGGGCTGCGTTCTCAGCCCACTCCTGTACTCCCTGCACACACACACGACTGTACAGCCATGCACAGCTCCAATGTCATTGTCAAGTTCGCTGATGACACAACCGTCATAGGCCTGATCACCGACAACGATGAGACGGCCTACAGAGAGGAAGTGAGCACCCTGACTAAATGGTGTCAGGAGAACCATCTCTCACTCAACACTGACAAGACCAAGGAGCTGGTGGTAGACTTCAGGAGACAGAGCAGAGAACACAGACCCATCACTATCAGCGAGACACCTGTGGAGCGGGTGAGCAGTTTCAAGTTCCTCGGCATCAACATCAGCGAGGATCTCACCTGGTCCATTCATACCGACGAGGTGCTGAAGAAAGCACAACAGCGCCTCTTCTTCCTGAGAAGGCTGAGGAAGTTTGGCATGAGCCCCAGCATCCTCAGAACCTTCTACACCTGCACCATAGAGAGCATCCTGACGAGCTGCATCACTGCCTGGTTTGGAAACAGCACTGCTGGCAACCGCAAAGCTCTGGGAAGGGTCGTGCGAACCACCAGCCACATCGTCGGAGGTGATCTTCCCTCCCTCCAGGACATCTACACCAGGCGGTGCATAAGAAAATCCCGGAAGATCATCAGGGACTCCAGCCACCCATCTCAGACTGCTCTCTATGATGCCCTCAGGAAGACGTCTCCGCAGCATCCGCTCCCGTACGAGTCGACTGAGGGACAGCTTTTTCCCTCAGGCTATCCGACTCATGAACAATCAAAACTGATACACTCCCACACACAATATGTCACACACTGCACTTTAACTCCAAAGTTTAACACTGGACAATATATACACACTGCACTTTCTACAACAGTCTATCTTCATCCTATGCACAACTACTAATTGTATTAGGACTACATCCACTCTGCTGCACCTTAAAAAATCTCAATGCACATCTTGTTTACATTATGCCGAACGTGCACACTCTGTGTTTAGTGTTTAATGTATGTATGTACACTCTGTGTTTAGTGTTTAATGTTTTTCTCGTGCTAAATGTATGTATGTTGAATGTTTCGACTGTGTCTGTCTATAGTACACTGTGTATCCTGATTATTTGTATGTGCATATTGCACACTGTCTTATGTCTGTACTATATGTTACATGTTATATGTTACCTGTACTGCGCTGTTTTTGGAGCAAGCTCCTAAGAATTTCACTCACCAGGGCACATGTGCCGTGGTGATGTGACAATAAAAGTGAATTGAATTGAATTATCATAGAACTAAATAGAAACGATTGATAGGCAAGATCGTGTATGGTGGTGTAGGACAGATCATGTAGGTTATTTATACCTGAAATCCTTAAACATTACTTTTCTTTAAGTATCTTCTTTAGCCTGTGGTATATAAAAGACAATTTCTCAGTGTCAGTGTCCACCTCTACATTCTGCTGTTAACTCATGAATGTATTTACTTTTTAACACAGATTTGGGATCGTCATCATCATCTTTCGTCAACAGTGTTGTGAGTTTCATGGCCTGATAACTGAATTCATTCAGAACACCAGTGAGTGGTGCCTTGCTCAAGAGACTCCCCTCAAGTCTCGAACCAGCAACCTTCGGATCACAAGTCCAAGACTCAAACCACCAGGCCACGACTGCCCCCTAATTAAAAGTCTGATGCTCTACCGACTGAGCTATTCGGGCTCACTTGAAGAATCATGTGAAGAGTCTAACTTGAAGAGTCTCCTGTGGTCACATCCTGATGGTCATCTGAGGCAAGGTCTTGCGAGGGATCTGCATCTGGTGTTCTAGTCGTCCTGGTCTCCACTGTCCTTCCGGCCCTAGGGGTTCTTTCTCCACAATCTGGTCTGGATACGCACTGGATCCTGTTGACTACAATGCCATCTGATCTGGTTACGGGCTGGATCCGGTGGCTCCGAAGAGCTCGGAAGGAGAAACAGACCAATATTAGTGTAGATACCATTCTACTAAAGTTATAGCAGATATATGGTGTAGTGTGGAGAGTGTTCTCGGTTCCGGATTTCTTAAATAAACGCAGCCTAAAAATCCTTTAACGGATTTGAACATTGGAAGCATTTTAGTATTTACTGAACATAACCAACACACATTACACATAAAATATTTCACAATACACATATATCTCTTCTCACTGTATTATCTAGCAGTTTTATGGTCAAATTACACAGAATCATATCTTTTAGTATGCAGTAAGTATTGGACCAGTTGGTGGTTCACACAAGCTGGTTCGGCTCTCTTGCAAAACACACAAAGTGTTTGTCAAAGATGACAACACTGCGATTCAATGGCATTGTGTGCAGTGAAACATAAAAAAAGACTTCCCAGCATGGTGCAAAAACAAAAGAGCAAAGGAAACCGAAACAAAACTCTTTTCATAAACTTGAATGGGCAGTTAATCCAGGTACAAGCAGCACGTTGCACAGGAACATCACCTAAAAAAATTATGCAAGCGAGACAAAATGGCTCACGAAAAATTTCACAAAAGGGCTTTACATAGTGAGAACAAAACAAGGTTTAACATAAAAGGAACAGGTGTGGGAAATCAAACCCTAACAGATAGAATGAAGGACAAATGATTCTCTCTTTTTATTTACAGAATTAAAATTTTGAGAGAAATATTGCCATTCCAAAATAGAAATATGGCATCAATACAAGAACTTGTATTAACGTTGCATTTTCTGAGGTAACGTCTATTGTTTATAAATATTTTGAATAAAATAGTATAAACAAAGTAGGAGATCTGCTAAAACATATACCGTAACATTATATGATATATTAAATTTATGTTGTTACTAAAATGTAAAAGCCTTCATTAAAACAGGTTTGAATTTCATTAAACAGTTTTGACTTTTATATAAATATAAGTCAACTAATATAAACTTTTCCTTACATACACGCTTTAACTGGAAGTGGTAACTGTGGCACATTGTTACTTTGTTATTTATTTATTGTCCCTAACTGAAAACAGAAAACAATACTTATCTGGGATAACATTTTCAATCAAAAACTTGTAAATAGATAAGTAAAATGTATGTCCATAGCACATGTTCATGAATATCTCTCATCCTTTGACTTCAGTATTCCCTTCAGCATTAAAACAATAATAATAATATTAATGTGTTATTTATAGATATCAACAGAAATGTGATCAGTGTAACATTCCTGTCTCTAACACCAGTGTGAAATGTTTTTTGGTAAATCTAAAAAAGAGAGATAAGAGAGAGTAAACTTTTTAAATAGTGAAGTTCAAGGCACACACTGTAGTGAAGTGAAGTGACGTATTGCCAAGTAGGGGGGGGGGCGGTACCTTGCTCAAGGGACTCACCTCAGTCGTGTTATTCCCGCTGGTTACGAGTCTCCAACCAGCAACCTTCGGATCACGTGTCCAAGACTCGAACCACCAGGCCACGACTGCTCAAACACACTATTATAAAAAAATTGTAGGCTCAAGACATAACTTCACTAAAATAAACTCCAACTATTAAGTGACACAATAAACTACCTTCAGAATTACATTCTGATCACAAGTCTAAACACATTCCACACACCTTCTTAGGTTAATCTTACCCGAACACAGCACCATAACGACTATTTATAACAGCAAACCTAAACTCAATAACGTGGCTGCCCTTTGGACAGGATATCAACTTCAGCGAGATCTAATCATTTTAATTTTTTTTGTACGGTATTGTTGATCATTCTTTAAAAACACCTAAAACTCATCTTTTCAGGCTTCACCTAACTCACTAGAAGTACCTTCCTTTTCTAACCTACTCACTCTATCTTAAAAAAATAGCAAATTTCCCCCCCCTACATGTTTTATTTCACTTTGTGTAACTTGGTAACCTTGTTGTAACACTTGTGCACCTATTGTTGTATCGGCTATTTACAGCTTCATTTTCTCCTCACCTATTTGTAATTCCCTTTGGATAAAAGCGTCTGCTAAATGCCTAAATGTAAATGTAAATGTTCTGCACTCACACACCTGGACAATAACAACACTTATGTACAGATGTTGTTTGTTGACTTCAGTTCAGCATTTAACATCGTTATCCCCTCCAAACTGAACACTAAACTTGGAGACACCTCTCTCTGCAGTTGGATTATGGACTTTCTGACCCACAGGCCTCAGCATGTTAGGTCAGGCCACACCCACTCCACCACCATCACACTTACGACTGGCGTACCACAGGGCTGCGTGCTGAGCCCATTCCTCTTCTCCCTTTACACCCATGACTGCAAGCCTGTGCATGTTTCCAACTCCATCATTAAGTTTGCAGACGACACCACGGTGATAGGCCTCATCAGTGACAACGACGAGACTGCATACAGGGAAGAGGTACAGCACCTGGCCACTTGGTGTGCTGACAATAATCTGATTCTAAACACCACCAAGACCAAGGAGCTCATTGTGGACTTCAGGAAGAAGAAAGGAAGCACGCATTACCCAATCCACATTAATTTGATGATTGTTGAGTGTGTCTCCAGCTTCAAGTTCCTGGGAACCACCATCTCCAAGAACCTGTCCTGGAACTCAAACACCTCCAGCCTGGTCAAGAAGTCTCACCAGCTCCTCTTCTTCCTCAGGACACTGAAGAAGAACCAGCTGTCTTCAGCCATCCTGGTGAACTTCTACAGGTGTACGATCGAGAGCATCCTGACCAGTTGTATCACAGCTTGGTATGGAAACTGCTCGGTGGAAGACTGCAAAGCGCCGCAGAGGGTGATGCCCAAAAACTGCCCAACGCATCACATGAACAACACTTCCTGCTATTGAGGACATCCAGAGGAAACGCTCTCCTCCCCCCTCTCCAACATTTCACCTGACTTATTACTTATTTATTTAAAATATTCATCACAATAACCGGCTGTTACATGAACTAATGTTCACTCAGTAACACTGGACAATCCATCTGAACACTGTTTAATTCCAAATGCACTTTACCATCCACTACAATACTGTAAATTATGTTTATAGTTCTGTCTATAGTGTACATACACTTTACATAATGTATAGGATGTTCATAGCACACCTGCCTGTATATCTGCTTGTATATTAACCTTTAAATCTCTTTATAATACTATCTATTCTATTCATTCTGTGTAATTATTGTCCATTATAACACATATATTCTGTATTATTAGTGTCCATTATAACACATATATTCTGTATTATTAGTGTCCATTATAACACATATATTCTGTATTATTAGTGTCCATTATAACACATATATTCTGTATTATTATTGTCCATTATAACACATATATTCTGTATTATTAGTGTCCATTATAACACATATATTCTGTATTATTATTGTCCATTATAACACATATATTCTGTATTATTATTGTCCATTATAACACATTTATTCTGTATTATTAGTGTCCATTATAACACATATATTCTGTATTATTATTGTCCATTATAACACATATATTCTGTATTATTAGTGTCCATTATAACACATATATTCTGTATTATTAGTGTCCATTATAACACATATATTCTGTATTATTAGTGTCTATTATAACACATATATTCTGTGTTATTATTGTCCATTATAACACATATATTCTGTATTATTAGTGTCCATTATAACACATATATTCTGTATTATTAGTGTCCATTATAACACATATATTCTGTATTATTAGTGTCCATTATAACACATTTATTCTGTATTATTATTGTCCATTATAACACATATATTCTGTATTATTATTGTCCATTATAACACATATATTCTGTATTATTAGTGTCCATTATAACACATATATTCTGTATTATTAGTGTCCATTATAACACATATATTCTGTATTATTAGTGTCTATTATAACACATATATTCTGTGTTATTAGTGTATATTATAACACATATATTCTGTATTATTAGTGTCCATTATAACACATATATTCTGTATTATTAGTGTCCATTATAACACATATATTCTGTATTATTAGTGTCCATTATAACACATTTATTCTGTATTATTAGTGTCCATTATAACACATTTATTCTGTATTATTAGTGTCCATTATAACACATATATTCTGTATTATTAGTGTCTATTATAACACATATATTCTGTATTATTAGTGTCCATTATAACACATTTATTCTGTATTATTAGTGTCCATTATAACACATATATTCTGTATTATTAGTGTCCATTATAACACATATATTCTGTATTATTAGTGTCCATTATAACACATATATTCTGTATTATTAGTGTCCATTATAACACATATATTCTGTATTATTAGTGTCTATTATAACACATATATTCTGTATTATTAGTGTCCATTATAACACATATATTCTGTATTATTAGTGTCCATTATAACACATATATTCTGTATTATTATTGTCCATTATAACACATATATTCTGTATTATTAGTGTCCATTATAACACATATATTCTGTATTATTAGTGTCCATTATAACACATATATTCTGTATTATTAGTGTCCATTATAACACATATATTCTGTATTATTAGTGTCCATTATAACACATATATTCTGTATTATTAGTGTCCATTATAACACATATATTCTGTATTATTAGTGTCCATTATAACACATATATTCTGTGTTATTAGTGTCCATTATAACACATATATTCTGTATTATTAGTGTCCATTATAACACATATATTCTGTATTATTAGTGTCCATTATAACACATATATTCTGTGTTATTAGTGTCCATTATAACACATATATTCTGTATTATTAGTGTCCATTATAACACATATATTCTGTATTATTAGTGTCCATTATAACACATATATTCTGTATTATTAGTGTCCATTATAACACATATATTCTGTATTATTAGTGTCTATTATAACACATATATTCTGTATTATTAGTGTCCATTATAACACATATATTCTGTATTATTAGTGTCCATTATAACACATATATTCTGTATTATTATTGTCCATTATAACACATATATTCTGTATTATTAGTGTCCATTATAACACATTTATTCTGTATTATTATTGTCCATTATAACACATATATTCTGTATTATTAGTGTCCATTATAACACATATATTCTGTATTATTAGTGTCCATTATAACACATATATTCTGTATTATTAGTGTCCATTATAACACATATATTCTGTATTATTAGTGTCCATTATAACACATATATTCTGTATTATTAGTGTCCATTATAACACATATATTCTGTATTATTAGTGTCCATTATAACACATATATTCTGTATTATTATTGTCCATTATAACACATATATTCTGTATTATTATTGTCCATTATAACACATATATTCTGTATTATTAGTGTCCATTATAACACATATATTCTGTATTATTATTGTCCATTATAACACATATATTCTGTATTATTAGTGTCCATTATAACACATTTATTCTGTATTATTAGTGTCCATTATAACACATATATTCTGTATTATTATTGTCCATTATAACACATTTATTCTGTATTATTAGTGTCCATTATAACACATTTATTCTGTATTATTAGTGTCCATTATAACACATATATTCTGTATTATTAGTGTCCATTATAACACATTTATTCTGTATTATTATTGTCCATTATAACACATATATTCTGTATTATTAGTGTCCATTATAACACATATATTCTGTATTATTAGTGTCCATTATAACACATATATTCTGTATTATTAGTGTCCATTATAACACATATATTCTGTATTATTAGTGTCCATTATAACACATATATTCTGTATTATTAGTGTCCATTATAACACATATATTCTGTATTATTAGTGTCCATTATAACACATATATTCTGTATTATTAGTGTCCATTATAACACATATATTCTGTATTATTAGTGTCCATTATAACACATATATTCTGTATTATTAGTGTCCATTATAACACATATATTCTGTATTATTAGTGTCCATTATAACACATATATTCTGTATTATTAGTGTCCATTATAACACATATATTCTGTATTATTAGTGTCCATTATAACACATATATTCTGTATTATTAGTGTCCATTATAACACATATATTCTGTATTATTAGTGTCCATTATAACACATATATTCTGTATTATTAGTGTCCATTATAACACATATATTCTGTATTATTAGTGTCCATTATAACACATATATTCTGTATTATTATTGTCCATTATAACACATATATTCTGTATTATTAGTGTCCATTATAACACATATATTCTGTATTATTAGTGTCCATTATAACACATATATTCTGTATTATTAGTGTCCATTATAACACATATATTCTGTATTATTAGTGTCCATTATAACACATTTATTCTGTATTATTAGTGTCCATTATAACACATATATTCTGTATTATTAGTGTCCATTATAACACATATATTCTGTATTATTAGTGTCCATTATAACACATATATTCTGTATTATTAGTGTCCATTATAACACATATATTCTGTATTATTAGTGTCCATTATAACACATATATTCTGTATTATTAGTGTCCATTATAACACATATATTCTGTATTATTAGTGTCCATTATAACACATATATTCTGTATTATTAGTGTCCATTATAACACATATATTCTGTATTATTAGTGTCCATTATAACACATATATTCTGTATTATTAGTGTCCATTATAACACATATATTCTGTATTATTAGTGTCCATTATAACACATATATTCTGTATTATTATTGTCCATTATAACACATATATTCTGTATTATTATTGTCCATTATAACACATATATTCTGTATTATTAGTGTCCATTATAACACATATATTCTGTATTATTATTGTCCATTATAACACATATATTCTGTATTATTAGTGTCCATTATAACACATTTATTCTGTATTATTAGTGTCCATTATAACACATATATTCTGTATTATTAGTGTCCATTATAACACATATATTCTGTATTATTAGTGTCCATTATAACACATATATTCTGTATTATTAGTGTCCATTATAACACATATATTCTGTATTATTAGTGTCCATTATAACACATATATTCTGTATTATTATTGTCCATTGTAACACATATATTCTGTATTATTAGTGTCCATTATAACACATTTATTCTGTATTATTAGTGTCCATTATAACACATATATTCTGTATTATTAGTGTCCATTATAACACATATATTCTGTATTATTAGTGTCCATTATAACACATATATTCTGTATTATTAGTGTCCATTATAACACATATATTCTGTATTATTATTGTCCATTATAACACATATATTCTGTATTATTATTGTCCATTGTAACACATATATTCTGTATTATTAGTGTCCATTATAACACATTTATTCTGTATTATTAGTGTCCATTATAACACATATATTCTGTATTATTAGTGTCCATTATAACACATATATTCTGTATTATTAGTGTCCATTATAACACATATATTCTGTATTATTAGTGTCCATTATAACACATATATTCTGTATTATTAGTGTCCATTATAACACATATATTCTGTATTATTATTGTCCATTATAACACATATATTCTGTATTATTAGTGTCCATTATAACACATATATTCTGTATTATTAGTGTCCATTATAACACATATATTCTGTATTATTAGTGTCCATTATAACACATATATCCTGTATTATTAGTGTCCATTATAACACATATATTCTGTATTATTAGTGTCCATTATAACACATATATTCTGTATTATTAGTGTCCATTATAACACATATATCCTGTATTATTAGTGTCCATTATAACACATATATTCTGTATTATTAGTGTCCATTATAACACATATATTCTGTATTATTAGTGTCCATTATAACACATATATTCTGTATTATTAGTGTCCATTATAACACATATATTCTGTATTATTAGTGTCCATTATAACACATATATTCTGTATTATTAGTGTCCATTATAACACATATATTCTGTATTATTAGTGTCCATTATAACACATATATTCTGTATTATTATTGTCCATTATAACACATATATTCTGTATTATTAGTGTCCATTATAACACATATATTCTGTATTATTAGTGTCCATTATAACACATATATTCTGTATTATAAGTGTCCATTATAACACATATATTCTGTATTATTAGTGTCCATTATAACACATTTATTCTGTATTATTAGTGTCCATTATAACACATATATTCTGTATTATTAGTGTCCATTATAACATATATATTCTGTATTATTAGTGTCCATTATAACATATATATTCTGTATTATTAGTGTCCATTATAACATATATATTCTGTATTATTAGTGTCCATTATAACACATATATTCTGTATTATTAGTGTCCATTATAACACATATATTCTGTATTATTAGTGTCCATTATAACACATATATTCTGTATTATTAGTGTCCATTATAACACATATATTCTGTATTATTAGTGTCCATTATAACACATATATTCTGTATTTACTGCTTATTGCACTTCTGGTTAGATGCTAACTGCATTTCGTTGCCTTGTATCTTACATGTGCAGTGACAATAAAGTTCAATCTAATCTAATCTAATCTAAAACTGATCTGAAACTCAAATTAAACTGATCTAGTTTAACAGTGAGGATTACAGTCTGAGAGATCTTTTTAACAAATGTGAAAATTGATAATTAAAAAGTGTATTCAATATTTCACAGCAGAACGTTCCCATTTATTCCATGACATCCGACTGCAGTTAACACATGATCCTGTAGTTTATTATACAGCACTTTATTAACCAGTATGAATACATCTGCACAATCATCATTAAATACAGCAAGAGCTCTTCACATATTTCTTAAAATCAATCAGGGACTACATATCATTCAATCGTACTATAAACCCCAGTGAGCTGTCTTACCCTCTATATACTGTTAAAACTAGAAAGTGAATGAAATCTGAAATGTGGTATAAAGGCAGCACCTATTTGCTACACAAATATTAATGTGTTTTCAATTTTATTATAAGTATATCAAACAAGAAGGGACTAAGTCTCTCTACAATGCATTCTGGGATTGTATGTGTAAGGATGTGTATAATATGACATACCTCAACTGGATTCATAGTTTTCTTCAAGTCATCTGTTTAGTACAGTCTTTGTGTTAAGATGACCTGCAGCTCACTGGGGTTTAGCAAACATCCAGTTTGTGTGTCTATGTGCGTGTTTGTTTCAGAACTCGTCGTCTGAACTCAGCAGCAGTGTTTTCTCATTGGTACTGTTGGATCGGCTTAGCTGAGGTTCAGTTCGGCTCTGTTGTGTGTACTGTTGATATGCAGGAGAGAAGTTATGAATAGCATCCTGAAGCATGTCACCAGGATTCATTGTCTCCTTCAGACTGCTGGATATACTCATAGGACCACGACAACCTGAAACAAACAGATATAAGAAGATAGAGACACAAGAAACAAGGAAAGGAAATAAATTCATGAACAGATATTTCCTTCGACAAATAAACACAGACTGATAACATTAAAATAATATACCATAAACTTACCATACTGACCATATATAGGAACACACCCTGAGACACACAGAGAGAAATACATTGACGTTAGGAGGGCCAGTCTCTCACCAATTAATATTTGTTA
>CM065669.1:12790218-12802718 GCA_033220385.1 Triplophysa yarkandensis | reverse complement strand
CACAACACTACACAACACCACAGCACACAACACAACACAACACAACACAACACTACACAACACAACACAACACAACACTACACCACACCACACCACAGCACACAACACAACACTACACTACACTACACAACACTACACTACACTACACAACACAACACAACACAACACAACACAACACAACACAACACTACACAACACTACACAACACCACACAACACAACACTACACAACACATCACAACACTACACAACACCACAGCACACAACACCACACAACACAACACAACACAACACAACACAACACAACACTACACAACACCACACAACACAACACAACACAACACAACACAACACAACACAACACTACACAACACATCACAACACTACACAACACTACACAACACCACACAACACAACACAACACAACACAACACAACACTACACTACACAACACCACAGCACACAACACAACACAACACAACACAACACTACACAACACAACACAACACATCACAACACTTCACAACACAACACAACACAACACAACACAACACAACACTACACAACACCACAGCACACAACACCACAGCACACAACACAACACAACACAAGACAAGACAAGACAACACAACACTACACAACACAACACTACACAACACCACAGCACACAACACAACACAACACAACACAAGACAAGACAAGACAAGACAAGACAAGACAACACAACACAACACTACACCACACCACAGCACACAACACAACACAACACAACACAACACAACACAACACAACACAACACAACACAACACATCACAACACAACACAAGACAAGACAAGACAAGACAAGACAAGACAACACAACACAACACATCTGCTGATATTATTATAGGTTACACTACACGCACAAGTGAGATAATGAAATGGATCATTGATTAAGATTAATAATTACATTAGTTGTGTTATAATAACACAACACAACACAACACAACACTACACAACACTACACTACACAACACTACACAACACTACACAACACTACACAACACAACACTACACAACACAACACTACACAACACAACACAACACAACACAACAGAACACTACACAACACATCTGCTGATATTATTATAGGTTACACTACACGCACAAGTGAGATAATGAAATGGATCATTGATTAAGATTAATAATTACATTAGTTGTGTTGTAATAACACAACACAACACTACACAACACAACACAACACAACACAACACAACACATCTGCTGATATTATTATAGGTTATACTACACGCACAAGTGAGATAATGAAATGGATCATTGATTAAGATTAATAATTATATTAGTTGTGTTATAATAACACAACACAACACTACACAACACAACACAACACAACACAACACAACACAACACAACACTACACAACACAACTGCTGATATTATTATAGGTTACACTACACGCACAAGTGAGATAATGAAATGGATCATTGATTAAGATTAATAATTACATTAGTTGTGTTATAATAACACAACACAACACAACACTACACAACACTACACTACACTACACAACACAAGACAAGACAACACAACACAACACAACACTACACAACACTACACTACACAACACAAGACAAGACAACACAACACAACACAACACAACACAACACAACACTACACAACACTACACTACACAACACAAGACAAGACAAGACAACACAACACAACACAACACAACACAACACAACTGCTGATATTATTATAGGTTACACTACACGCACAAGTGAGATAATGAAATGGATCATTGATTAAGATTAATAATTATATTAGTTGTGTTATAATAACACAACACTACACAACACATCTGCTGATATTATTATAGGTTATACTACACGCACAAGTGAGATAATGAAATGGATCATTGATTAAGATTAATAATTACATTAGTTGTGTTATAATAACACAACACTACACAACACAACACAACACAACACTACACAACACAACTGCTGATATTATTATAGGTTATACTACACGCACAAGTGAGATAATGAAATGGATCATTGATTAAGATTAATAATTACATTAGTTGTGTTATAATAACACTACACAACACAACACAACACAACACAACACAACACAACACTACACAACACAACTGCTGATATTATTATAGGTTACACTACACGCACAAGTGAGATAATGAAATGGATCATTGATTAAGATTAATAATTACATTAGTTGTGTTGTAATAACACAACACAACACTACACAACACAACACAACACAACACAACACAACACAACACAACACAACACTACACAACACAACTGCTGATATTATTATAGGTTACACTACACGCACAAGTGAGATAATGAAATGGATCATTGATTAAGATTAATAATTACATTAGTTGTGTTGTAATAACACAACACAACACTACACAACACAACACAACACAACACAACACAACACTACACAACACAACTGCTGATATTATTATAGGTTATACTACACGCACAAGTGAGATAATGAAATGGATCATTGATTAAGATTAATAATTACATTAGTTGTGTTATAATAACACAACACTACACAACACAACACAACACTACACTACACAACACAACTGCTGATATTATTATAGGTTACACTACACGCACAAGTGAGATAATGAAATGGATCATTGATTAAGATTAATAATTACATTAGTTGTGTTGTAATAACACAACACAACACTACACAACACAACACAACACAACACAACACATCTGCTGATATTATTATAGGTTACACTACACGCACAAGTGAGATAATGAAATGGATCATTGATTAAGATTAATAATTACATTAGTTGTGTTATAATAACACAACACAACACAACACTACACAACACTACACTACACTACACAACACTACACAACACTACACAACACAACTGCTGATATTATTATAGGTTACACTACACGCACAAGTGAGATAATGAAATGGATCATTGATTAAGATTAATAATTACATTAGTTGTGTTATAATAACACAACACAACACTACACAACACTACACAACACAACACTACACATCTGCTGATATTATTATAGGTTACACTACACGCACAAGTGAGATAATGAAATGGATCATTGATTAAGATTAATAATTACATTAGTTGTGTTATAATAACACAACACAACACTACACAACACTACACAACACAACACAACACATCTGCTGATATTATTATAGGTTACACTACACGCACAAGTGAGATAATGAAATGGATCATTGATTAAGATTAATAATTACATTAGTTGTGTTGTAATAACACTACACTACACTACACAACACTACACAACACAACACAACACATCTGCTGATATTATTATAGGTTACACTACACGCACAAGTGAGATAATGAAATGGATCATTGATTAAGATTAATAATTACATTAGTTGTGTTATAATAACACAACACAACACTACACAACACTACACAACACAACACAACACATCTGCTGATATTATTATAGGTTACACTACACGCACAAGTGAGATAATGAAATGGATCATTGATTAAGATTAATAATTACATTAGTTGTGTTATAATAACACTACACTACACTACACAACACTACACAACACAACACAACACATCTGCTGATATTATTATAGGTTACACTACACGCACAAGTGAGATAATGAAATGGATCATTGATTAAGATTAATAATTACATTAGTTGTGTTATAATAACACAACACAACACTACACAACACTACACAACACAACACTACACTACACAACACAACTGCTGATATTATTATAGGTTACACTACACGCACAAGTGAGATAATGAAATGGATCATTGATTAAGATTAATAATTACATTAGTTGTGTTGTAATAACACAACACAACACTACACAACACAACACAACACAACACAACACATCTGCTGATATTATTATAGGTTACACTACACGCACAAGTGAGATAATGAAATGGATCATTGATTAAGATTAATAATTACATTAGTTGTGTTATAATAACACAACTCCTCCGTCCCTGTGTTTAATAATATATCATTAATATCTGAATATGACACAAGAATCACAGTTAATATTTAATAAAAGGCCTCAGACCTGTCATCTGACTGAACAATAATCATTTATATATATGTGTGTGTGTGTGTGTCATCAGCACTACACAACACTACACAATCAGTTGTGTAAACACACTCACGGTATCGGCTGTGTTCTGCTCGGTCCGGTGATTCCATTCAGCGCGCGCTTACCGCCACAAGCGAGCCCTGCGCGCGGTCAGCGGTGTGACGTCATCAAGCCCCGCGACATCATGGAGCAGTTTCTCGGTTTGGGTGTAAATAAGTGAAGAGAATATCTATGACTTTAAATAACCGGTCACATACATAAAATGGAACAGAATTTGTAACAACAATAATAAAACAATAAAATGATACACAAATTAGGAATTCTTTGTTGTGTTTTGATTTTCTTATCTTATAATTTTTTTACATTTAAATTCCCCTTTCCTTTCTTTGTGAGTCGTTGATCAATGTTATCGATATTGTCTCGGTTTACAAATAAATTTAGTAAGAATGTTATTCGATCGTTCTGTATCCTTATTGTTATTGTTTTGGGTTATGTTGCTATAATGCTTTTCGTGTATTAACTTCCTGTACCGCTTTAAGGAGAAAAGAACAAAAACAACAAATACCTTAACAAAATAAAATGCATATAACAACAATTTGACCAAATGAAATGCCTTTAAACATTGGAATGGTAAAGCGGAATTTCAATATTTGCATCGCAATCAATAAAGTTCAATAAACAATAAAAATAACAGAATTTAAATACACGCTTCAAGTTCAAAATAAAAGTTTTCAATCGCTGGGATTTGCACTTAAAGATCATAATCATCATATTCATTATTTCTGCGTCACGCTCATCTCGTGCTCAGCGCCTCTCGCACTTCCGTACGTCATTCCCATGACGTCATACGCATCTCGCGCATATATATACATCACAGGTCTGGTGCGGTATTATAATGTATATTATTTTTAATTATACCTATTTAATTCACTATGTTAACAAATAGATCCTTTCACTTTTTAATTACTTTTGAATTAAAAGTTTAACTGTTATAATATACAATTATATTATTTATTATTTGTTAAACCCAAAATTTAACATGGGTTACAATTATATAAAATATCTCATTTCTAAACATCTATAGTATAAATATATAATATATAAAACATGTCATGAGAGAAACTAGAGCTCAAATTAAATCTTAATTACAATATCGATAATGACAATATTATAAAGGAAACACACTATGGATTTCTGTACCTAAAGTCTATAGTAACTCCAGGCTCTAACATTTAACATTTTTATTTTTATTAAAACAGTACAGAAAAAGGTTCACTTTTTATTTGTATTTAGCCTTTATAAACAAGACATTTGAAATGAACTATCAAATAAATAAAACTCTCAGTCTCAGCTTATTAACAATTATATATTTTCATTTAAACTAGAATAGGCTGATAATTCATATTCAATCGAACATACTGCTCCAGCCAGGATAGACACAAAATTATACAAATCAATAAACAGCGAGCAACAATAAAACACTAATGATGTCTCATCTTCTGACTCTCAGTATGTTCTATAGGGTGTAACTGTATTAAATGATGGGATAGATTTCATCATCTTCTGACTCTCAGTATGTTCTATAGGGTGGAACTGTTTTAAATGATGGGATAGATTTCATCATCTTCTGACTCTCAGTGTGTTCTATAGGGTGTAACTGTTTTAAATGATGGGATAGATTTCATCATCTTCTGACTCTCAGTATGTTCTATAGGGTGTAACTGTTTTAAATGATGGGATAGATTTCATCATCTTCTGACTCTCAGTATGTTCTATAGGGTGTAACTGCTTTAAATGATGGGATAGATTTCATCATCTTCTGACTCTCAGTATGTTCTATAGGGTGGAACTGTTTTAAATGATGGGATAGATTTCATCATCTTCTGACTCTCAGTGTGTTCTATAGGGTGTAACTGTTTTAAATGATGGGATAGATTTCATCATCTTCTGACTCTCAGTATGTTCTATAGGGTGTAACTGTTTTAAATGATGGGATAGATTTCATCATCTTCTGACTCAGTGTGTTCTATAGGGTGTAACTGTTTTAAATGATGGGATAGATTTCATCATCTTCTGACTCTCAGTATGTTCTATAGGGTGTAACTGTTTTAAATGATGGGATAGATTTCATCATCTTCTGACTCTCAGTATGTTCTATAGGGTGGAACTGTTTTAAATGATGGGATAGATTTCATCATCTTCTGACTCTCAGTGTGTTCTATAGGGTGTAACTGTTTTAAATGATGGGATAGATTTCATCATCTTCTGACTCTCAGTATGTTCTATAGGGTGTAACTGTTTTAAATGATGGGATAGATTTCATCATCTTCTGACTCTCAGTATGTTCTATAGGGTGTAACTGTTTTAAATGATGGGATAGATTTCATCATCTTCTGACTCTCAGTATGTTCTATAGGGTGTAACTGTTTTAAATGATGGGATAGATTTCATCATCTTCTGACTCAGTGTGTTCTATAGGGTGTAACTGTTTTAAATGATGGGATAGATTTCATCATCTTCTGACTCTCAGTATGTTCTATAGGGTGTAACTGTTTTAAATGATGGGATAGATTTCATCATCTTCTGACTCTCAGTATGTTCTATAGGGTGTAACTGTTTTAAATGATGGGATAGATTTCATCATCTTCTGACTCAGTGTGTTCTATAGGGTGTAACTGTTTTAAATGATGGGATAGATTTCATCATCTTCTGACTCTCAGTATGTTCTATAGGGTGTAACTGTTTTAAATGATGGGATAGATTTCATCATCTTCTGACTCTCAGTGTGTTCTATAGGGTGGAACTGTTTTAAATGATGGGATAGATTTCATCATCTTCTGACTCTCAGTGTGTTCTATAGGGTGGAACTGTTTTAAATGATGGGATAGATTTCATCATCTTCTGACTCTCAGTGTGTTCTATAGGGTGGAACTGTTTTAAATGATGGGATAGATTTCATCATCTTCTGACTCTCAGTGTGTTCTATAGGGTGGAACTGTTTTAAATGATGGGATAGATTTCATCATCTTCTGACTCTCAGTATGTTCTATAGGGTGGAACTGTTTTAAATGATGGGATAGATTTCATCATCTTCTGACTCTCAGTATGTTCTATAGGGTGTAACTGTTTTAAATGATGGGATAGATTTCATCATCTTCTGACTCTCAGTGTGTTCTATAGAGTGGAACTGTTTTAAATGATGGGATAGATTTCATCATCTTCTGACTCTCAGTGTGTTCTATAGGGTGGAACTGTTTTAAATGATGGGATAGATTTCATCATCTTCTGACTCTCAGTATGTTCTATAGGGTGTAACTGTTTTAAATGATGGGATAGATTTCATCATCTTCTGACTCTCAGTATGTTCTATAGGGTGGAACTGTTTTAAATGATGGGATAGATTTCATCATCTTCTGACTCTCAGTGTGTTCTATAGGGTGGAACTGTTTTAAATGATGGGATAGATTTTATCATCTTCTGACTCTCAGTGTGTTCTATAGGGTGGAACTGTTTTAAATGATGGGATAGATTTCATCATCTTCTGACTCTCAGTATGTTCTATAGGGTGGAACTGTTTTAAATGATGGGATAGATTTCATCATCTTCTGACTCTCAGTATGTTCTATAGGGTGTAACTGTTATAAATGATGGGATAGATTTCATCATCTTCTGACTCTCAGTGTGTTCTATAGGGTGTAACTGTTTTAAATGATGGGATAGATTTCATCATCTTCTGACTCTCAGTATGTTCTATAGGGTGGAACTGTTTTAAATGATGGGATAGATTTCATCATCTTCTGACTCTCAGTGTGTTCTATAGGGTGTAACTGTTATAAATGATGGGATAGATTTCATCATCTTCTGACTCTCAGTATGTTCTATAGGGTGTAACTGTTTTAAATGATGGGATAGATTTCATCATCTTCTGACTCTCAGTGTGTTCTATAGGGTGTAACTGTTTTAAACGATGGTATAGATTTCATCATCTTCTGACTCTCAGTGTGTTCTATAGGGTGTAACTGTTTTAAACGATGGTATAGATTTCATCATCTTCTGACTCTCAGTGTGTTCTATAGGGTGTAACTGTTTTAAATGATGGGATAGATTTCATCATCTTCTAACTCTCAGTGTGTTCTATAGGGTGGAACTGTTTTAAATGATGGGATAGATGATGGGATAGATTTCATCATCTTCTGACTCTCAGTGTGTTCTATAGGGTGGAACTGTTTTAAATGATGGGATAGATTTCATCATCTTCTGACTCTCAGTGTGTTCTATAGGGTGGAACTGTTTTAAATGATGGGATAGATTTCATCATCTTCTGACTCTCAGTGTGTTCTATAGGGTGGAACTGTTTTAAATGATGGGATAGATTTCATCATCTTCTGACTCTCAGTATGTTCTATAGGGTGTAACTGTTTTAAATGATGGGATAGATGTCATCATCTTCTGACTCTCAGTGTGTTCTATAGGGTGTAACTGTTTTAAATGATGGGATATATTTCATCATCTTCTGACTCTCAGTGTGTTCTATAGGGTGTAACTGTTTTAAATGATGGGATAGATTTCATCTTCTTCTGACTCTCAGTGTGTTCTATAGGGTGGAACTGTTTTAAATGATGGGATAGATTTCATCATCTTCTGACTCTCAGTGTGTTCTATAGGGTGGAACTGTTTTAAATGATGGGATAGATTTCATCATCTTCTGACTCTCAGTGTGTTCTATAGGGTGGAACTGTTTTAAATGATGGGATAGATTTCATCATCTTCTGACTCTCAGTGTGTTCTATAGGGTGGAACTGTTTTAAATGATGGGATAGATTTCATCATCTTCTGACTCTCAGTGTGTTCTATAGGGTGGAACTGTTTTAAATGATGGGATAGATTTCATCATCTTCTGACTCTCAGTGTGTTCTATAGGGTGTAACTGTTTTAAATGATGGGATAGATTTCATCATCTTCTGACTCTCAGTATGTTCTATAGGGTGTAACTGTTTTAAATGATGGGATAGATTTCATCATCTTCTGACTCTCAGTATGTTCTATAGGGTGTAACTGTTTTAAATGATGGGATAGATTTCATCATCTTCTGACTCTCAGTATGTTCTATAGGGTGTAACTGTTTTAAATGATGGTATAGATTTCATCATCTTCTGACTCTCAGTGTGTTCTATAGGGTGGAACTGTTTTAAATGATGGGATAGATTTCATCATCTTCTGACTCTCAGTGTGTTCTATAGGGTGTAACTGCTTTAAATGATGGGATAGATTTCATCATCTTCTGACTCTCAGTGTGTTCTATAGGGTGGAACTGTTTTAAATGATGGGATAGATTTCATCATCTTCTGACTCTCAGTATGTTCTATAGGGTGTAACTGTTTTAAATGATGGGATAGATTTCATCATCTTCTGACTCTCAGTATGTTCTATAGGGTGGAACTGTTTTAAATGATGGGATAGATTTCATCATCTTCTGACTCTCAGTATGTTCTATAGGGTGTAACTGTTTTAAATGATGGGATAGATTTCATCATCTTCTGACTCTCAGTGTGTTCTATAGGGTGTAACTGTTATAAATGATGGGATAGATTTCATCATCTTCTGACTCTCAGTGTGTTCTATAGGGTGTAACTGTTTTAAATGATGGGATAGATTTCATCATCTTCTGACTCTCAGTGTGTTCTATAGGGTGTAACTGTTTTAAATGATGGGATAGATTTCATCATCTTCTGACTCTCAGTGTGTTCTATAGGGTGTAACTGTTTTAAATGATGGGATAGATTTCATCATCTTCTGACTCTCAGTATGTTCTATAGGGTGTAACTGTTTTAAATGATGGGATAGATTTCATCATCTTCTGACTCTCAGTGTGTTCTATAGGGTGGAACTGTTTTAAATGATGGGATAGATTTCATCTTCTTCTGACTCTCAGTGTGTTCTATAGGGTGTAACTGTTTTAAATGATGGGATAGATTTCATCATCTTCTGACTCTCAGTATGTTCTATAGGGTGGAACTGTTTTAAATGATGGGATAGATTTCATCATCTTCTGACTCTCAGTGTGTTCTATAGGGTGGAACTGTTTTAAATGATGGGATAGATTTCATCATCTTCTGACTCTCAGTATGTTCTATAGGGTGTAACTGTTTTAAATGATGGGATAGATTTCATCATCTTCTGACTCTCAGTATGTTCTATAGGGTGGAACTGTTTTAAATGATGGGATAGATTTCATCATCTTCTGACTCTCAGTGTGTTCTATAGGGTGTAACTGTTTTAAATGATGGGATAGATTTCATCATCTTCTAACTCTCAGTGTGTTCTATAGGGTGGAACTGTTTTAAATGATGGGATAGATTTCATCATCTTCTGACTCTCAGTGTGTTCTATAGGGTGTAACTGTTTTAAATGATGGGATAGATTTCATCATCTTCTGACTCTCAGTATGTTCTATAGGGTGTAACTGTTTTAAATGATGGGATAGATTTCATCATCTTCTGACTCTCAGTGTGTTCTATAGGGTGTAACTGTTTTAAATGATGGGATAGATTTCATCATCTTCTGACTCTCAGTGTGTTCTATAGGGTGGAACTGTTTTAAATGATGGGATAGATTTCATCATCTTCTGACTCTCAGTGTGTTCTATAGGGTGGAACTGTTTTAAATGATGGGATAGATTTCATCATCTTCTGACTCTCAGTGTGTTCTATAGGGTGTAACTGTTTTAAATGATGGGATAGATTTCATCATCTTCTGACTCTCAGTAAGATTTGTTGCACTTGTTGCAGAAACAGGCCAAAACTGTGAAAAGTGAGTCCTAGAATATTTGACATTCTTTCAGAGATTCACAGAAACCGTTTGTGTGCCAGCGGGATGCGATTTAAGGGTTTCTGTAACAGGTTTCCTAAACTGGAATGGGCCTGTCGTTGAGTCAACTTCTAGTGTATTTCCATAGAACTGGATTAAAGGTTGAAAGCTTCCGGGACATTCTTTACATATCCACGAAACAAAAAGAGACAATAAATTAGTAAAAAAGTTTGCAAACACAATAAAGTTCAGGCCTTCGTTTCGTGACCTAAACAGGAAACCTGTAAAATGTGACATAATAGCACAACAACACAACCATTTCCATAGTGACAGGAGGCCGCTTCCACAAATTCCAGCGTGTTCAAGGACATCGGTCAAAAAAACAGCTCCTACGTTTCAAAGGGTCACAAATAGTCTAAAATAAAAGTCGTCTGTGTCCCTATCGGCTCTAAAACGACTTGTTCATCCCGAGTAAGAGCTGCTCTGCGTGTTCCCAGAGTTTGCCGTGTACGTGCTGCTTTTCTTCAGAGCTGTAAAAGAGACGCGCATCCTCTGCGCCGTGCGCTCGCTGCGGCACAAAAAAGTGTTCCTGACGTGCTCCCTAAACTCGTCCGAGATGAAATAATACACGAAGGGATCTACGCAGCGGTTGAGGCTAGCCACGCAAAGAGTGCTGACGTAGAATCCGTAGCCACTGTCCTGCACACCAGCAATAGGGAGTAATGCAGGATGACCGTGACGTTGCTTGGCGTGAAACAAACCAGAAACATCACCAGTACCGTGACGATGAGAATGATGGCTTTCCTTTTTCAGAGCGATGCTTTCATCCGTCATGGAGGTCTTCAGGGCACGCGGCATCTGTATGTAAGACACCACGCACACTATGCAGGGCACTACAAATCCCAGAACTCCCATGGTCAGGAAGTAGATGGAGTGGTAGAGGGATTGGCTGGGCCGAGTGACATCATGGCAGGTGAGGATATCAAGGTTGGTGACCCTTACAGTCTGATCGTAAAGATAAAGAGGTATGGTCATAAGCCACACGACCGACCAAACGCACAAAGACACGCCGACCGCCATCCTGTTTTTCTTTGTCTGCTGGGACAGCGGATGAACCACGGCCCAGTACCTCTGCACGCTAATACAGGCACTGAAAATTGTGGAACAGTACATGTTGGCGTAGAAAAAGCTCACGAACACTTTGCACATGGTCTCTCCGTAGATCCAGTTGTTGCTGTTAAAGTGATACGCGATTTTTAAAGGGGTCCAGATGACAAAAAGCAGGTCCGCCAGGGCGAGGTTGGCCATGAAGATGGCGGAGGGATGCTTCTTCTTCGTCCTGAAGAGAAACACCCAGAGGGCCATCGCGTTGGTCGGCAAGCCCACGCAAAAGACGACTATGTACACAATGGGGAAGAAGATTTGGGTGAGCTTGCTTTCCAGGACAGTTTTGGCGGTCACTGTCACAGATACACCCTCTTTGGTTTCTTTACCAGTGAAGCCTCTGTCTATGGCTGAGTCCAGGTCTGGGGTGAGAG
>CM065669.1:12761454-12783954 GCA_033220385.1 Triplophysa yarkandensis | reverse complement strand
ATATATTAGATCACACAGAGTAGAAAGAAACAAAATCGTCATTAAAAAGTTACCGGATGGGGACCGTACAGAAGTCCACAGTGTGTACTGCTCGGGTGGTACCAAATAAGACAGAACTTTGATCTTTGAATACTTATAAAAAACTACAATTAATACACAGGTAGGCTCTCACAGGCTTAGCAGTCTTGAACGCTCGAAGTTTAAAGAACACACATAAAACCTCTCATCTGACAGCAAGATGCAACATCAAATTTCAAAATGACACATTCACAATCTTTGACAAATTTCAGTATGAAACAGGGACAGTTCTCCTGTAAAATGAAGGACAAAAAAAGTCTTTGATTTAATTATATATATATTTTAAATAAAGTATTTAGTCAAGTATCTGAGCATACATACATAGTTTTACAAGACAGCAAAAAAAAAAACAATCTTACAATACGAGCAAGACCACGACCCCCCCCCCCCCACCCCCACGCGCATCAAATCACTGTAATAAAAAATTATCCGTTACATTTCCATACGCCTAAAAAAAATACCTCTAAGATCTACAAAGTTAAATGTCTGTCAAAATATTAGAGAAATCCATCTTTGTTTCGAAAAATGAAATAAGATATTGCACCTTTGTTTTGAAGCAGAGTACAATAAAACGACAACTGAAGAAGAAAACACAAGAACTTGAGGAATTACATCATCAGGAACTGACTGCTGTCCGCAACATCGCTTTTATATTTTGCGTAACAAAAGAATATATTTTCTGTAACAAAACATCATCACAGTTCTATATCACTGAATTAAAATGCTTTATGTAAAAGAAAAAGAAAACACATTTTTGTACACATTCTTAAAACATTGCATGACAAAAACGAAACCATAACGTATTCAAGACTGCTAAGCCCACAATCATTTTATTGCAACAGGACTAAAAAAATAAGAGATTATATTGCGCGATTGATGAAATGTCACAACTCCGGGGTTCATTTGGCGATAATCATTGAATTAAAAAGGAAGTATAGAAAACAAAGCCAACTCTGAAACGCTCCAAAAGGATCCCGGAAATTGCCCATTCAAATAATGATGTACACAAGTATTTAGTAACAATTTACGTCCTGATTTAGAAATAGCTCTCTCTCTCTCTCTCTCTCTTTGTCTTTTTATTTTTTTAAATCATATAAGTAATTCTACAGCTAGTGTTTCTCACTAAGAAAAAAGTAAAAGTCTTCAAGGCGTTGCAAATCTAGAAACCTCTGTTACAAAAGGTCTTTCTCCTCCTCGCGGTGATTCAAAAATCTTCAACTAAAGCTTCTGTAGTCGTCCGATTTAATGATCCTGCAGGACAGAGAAACTGTTACCATGTGCATAAAGGTGCCTTACATTACATGTGTGTGTGCGCGTGTGTGTGTGTGTGTGTATGAATGTGTGTGTGCTTGTGAGTTTATCTATGTGTGTGTGTGTGTGTGTGTGTGTGTGTGTGTGTGTGTGTGTGTGTGCTTGCGTGTGTGCTTGTGAGTGTGAGTGTGTGCGTGCTTGTGTGTATGAATGTGATAGTGCGTATGAATGTGCGTGTGTGTGTGTGTGTGTGTGTATGAATGTGTGTGTGCGTATGAATGTGTGTGTGCTTGTGAGTGTGAGTGTGTGTATGAATGTGATAGTGCGTATGAATGTGTGTGTGCTTGTGAGTTTATCTATGTGTGTGTGTGTGTGTGTGTGTGTGTGTGTGCTTGTGAGTTTATTTATGTGTGTGTGTGTGTGTGTGTGTGTGTGTGTGTGTGTGTGTGTGTGTGTGCGTGCGCGTGCGTGTGTGTTTGTGCGTGCATGCGTGCATGTTTTACCGGAAGGCCGGGAGCCTGTGTCTGTCCCTGGTTGTAATACGCCCCCTGCTGTCTGTAGTACTCTGCCCAGGCAGCGGTGTAGTCCGGCTGGGAGCTCTGCTGAGATCCAGGACCGGCGGCTTGAGCTGAACACACACAAATGATTGCATGAGATATTGTTAGTAGAGAGATGAGAAGATGAGGGCGGATGTTTTCTTACTCTGTTTCTTGTAAAAATCCTCCCAGGCCTTGCTGTAGTCCGGCCCGCTGCTCTGAGCCTGGTTCTGTTGACCTGCACACAACATCAGAAACATCATATACTGAATAAAAAACAGCAGGAGGAACTTGAAAGAAACAATTCAGAATCAAATATTAAAGGTGTATCTCTGGATTCAGTTTGACCTCTGGTTCACCTGTGAAGATCTGTTTGAATATCAAACAAAACTCTGTTGACTTTTGAAGAAGGTCTGAAGATTAGATACATTTGGAGGAGTCACAAGGAGAGTGGAACAAAAAATAAAGACATTTGGCAGACTGGAAAACTGTCAATCATAATATTCTAAAGGTGCCCAGACAGAATTCTGAACATTATGTGGTTTGGACAGAAAAATGAGTGTGCAACAAGGTATTGAACAGCATGAGCGGGAATCAGTCTGACTAAACTCACCCAGAGAAGCTGTACAACTTTATGTGAACCTTTAAAAAAGGGGTATCACACCGTTTCATGCATTATAAGAGCTCAACATGTTGAGTTGTCTTGTTCAGCGGGTTCCATTTGTTAAAAAATGAGTTAGACACATGATGTGCTATTTCTCAATACACTCCTCTCATACAATCAAAGACTTCAGAAAGTTTTTGAAATATTCAACCCATCCCCCTCATGAAATAAGTACTCATTCGCCTGTAAAATCTCACCCACGGCCTAATCAGAGAGCTCAGAAGAGCATGAGCATTAGTGTGTATATGCCAGGAGAAGCCTTCATGAGGAGATTGATCACGAGCACTGCTCACTGAGCACAGCTTTATCCAGAAACAGTCGTAAAGCTGTATCCGTCTTATGTTAATGTGAGAAAACCAAAGACGTCTAAGATTTATGAACACCAAAAATCTACACTACTGGATCTCAAGATTAACAAACAAATGACAAAACTATGTGTTATACTTCTCCTTTAAACTGTAAAAGAACATTTGAACTAACACAAGAAACATTTGGTTAATGTTCTCCAACATTCTTCATCAACCATGAGAACAATAATATCAGAAAGTGTACCATTGATTCAACTCCTACCCTCAATGCAACTTTGGCATAAAGTATTCACTTCTTAAATACCCATTTCCCATGATGCAGTCCTAAACCTTAAAGCAAAGCATCATGGGTAACCATATGAAAACCTCTAGGCTATCTTGAGACTTCTGCTTCACATCCTGACCCCAACCTTGAAGTTGTGCATAGAGCAACACACTCTCCATCTTTCCCAAACACTTGCCTAGCTTTTTATAATACTGTTCCCAAGCTTTGGAGTAGTCCATCTGACCGGTCTGGGATCCATTGTGACCTGAAATCACCAAAATCAAGTCAAACTGAAGCAACAGTCTTTAGGAGAAAGACAGAGCATCTAAACATGAGGGACTTACTAGGGTCCTGTTGGCCCTGAGGTTGCCACGTCTGGTAGGTGGTACCCCATCCTCCGGTCATGAAGGTCTGAGGACCGCTGAAACACACCACATAACAACATCATACAAACTCTTCCATCCCCATGTAAGGAATTGAAGTGTTTTATACTTACTTCTGATGGGGAGTAGCTGGTCCTTGAGTGAAAGGACTGAGTCCAAAACTGCTGTTTCCTCCCATTCCAGTCGCCTACATCAACAGAACACAACCACAAAACATAAGAGACGGAACCAGAGAGAGAGAGTAAGTGTATGTGATTGAGTGAGAGAGAGAGAGCGGATCAGCTGATGTCAATCACCCACCCCGATCTTCTCATCTATCAGTTGTCTGGCCATTTCCATCTGCTGAGGAGATCCTCGGATGGAGAAGATCCGGATGTTGGGATCGGTGTTGGGAGGAGGATTTCTCTGAAGCTCCACATGAGCTCCGGACTGCTGGTTGATGTTCTTGATGGTTTCACCACCTGAAGAAAACAAATGAAAAGATAAGGAGAAAACGTAAGTTATTTTTCCTCAATGTAGTATTTAATGTGAGAAATGTGTGAGCGCCCTGGTAGAAAGAAGCTAGGGTATGTCTGAACATCAAACAGATGTTTGAGACATGACCTCAGTTGAACTGGGCTGAAAACACTCATCTCAAACTCCGCCTCTGTGTCAAGACAGATTGACTAAAGCCACACCATTAAACTATCGTCAAACAAATGAATGTCCTGCATTAATGAAGCCATGATGAGCTCACAGACCCGATCTGAGTAATTCTTGTTCATGTCAGCTGTTCAATATCATCCACTCTTGCACATTTATCATATGTGTCAAAGTTTGTGTCAGTTCATTTATAAAATGCACAAATATTTATTAAAGTCCCTTCACGAAAAGAAATAATTAACAAGCCCTTAAATTTAAATGGATTTTGAGATTGTTGATTTTAGGAATACTAATATTTGTGTTTGAAATAAAATGATATAGAATCAAATATAAATACTTTAGTAACAATTAAATATACCGTTGTTCTATAGTTCTACAACATTTACTCATTTACATTTTATTAATGGACAAACCCTTGAAAATGTCAAGTGTTACCAAAGGTTTTTTAGTAAACTTATAGCATAGTTGTCAAGATTTGGTGGTTCATATACCCTTGTTATGTCTCTCTAAGTTTTAAGAGCATTTTATTTTAGTGCATTAGTAGTTCGTAGTTAAGTAAGGGCAATATTCAGTATTGTCACATCCATAGCACTATATTATGCACATAAACGGACACATAAAATAAAGATATTGTAATTATATTGTTCTCTGAAGAGCTAACCCTTGGCCATTTGTTAGATATTTTAGATTCTGGTTTGTAAATTTTAATTTACATAAATATTAAGTTTGTTATCTCCCAGAAATAGTGTACTTTTCTGTCACATCTATAACGCATCCATAATTATTTATCTTTATAAAATATAGAAAACTTTTTCTTCGGTTTCAACACTTTCAACAAGGGTTTTGAAGAACGGAATTGTATGGACACAAAACCATTGCAAGTAAATGGGTGCCCACTATTGTTTGGTTATCAACATTCCGTTACAATATGTTACAATCTTTCTTTGGTTCATAAAGATTGTGATGAGATAAGTGTGATGATGTTCTTACCTTTCCCAATCACAAGT
Source organism: Triplophysa yarkandensis (assembly GCA_033220385.1). Classification (NCBI taxonomy): domain Eukaryota; kingdom Metazoa; phylum Chordata; class Actinopteri; order Cypriniformes; family Nemacheilidae; genus Triplophysa; species Triplophysa yarkandensis. Next base: position 12,778,820 of record CM065669.1, on the reverse strand, counting down.
CCACATTTATCAGCAGGTATTGTGTAGGTGACTTCCTGTAAACCTCCAGGTGTGCCCATGCTCCAATCCCCACGACCTCTGCCACGACCTCTCGACCCCAGCTGACCCCCAAAACCATCACGCTCCTACAGAGAGGTAACATTTCTCTTCATATGATCTCAATTTAATATACACAACAATAAAACACAAAACTTGTGCTTACCTGAGCTGTCTGGACCAGCTCATTGATGAGGTGAACAGCGTGCTGACATCGTTCAGGCTGACCCATGACCTGAGCCACACGTTCTGGACTGATTCCATCATCTAAAACACACAAACATCCAGACCTTTGAATTCAGAACTACTGTTGCTGTCAATGCGGTCCAAGAACTGTTGGTTATAAACATTCTTCCAAATATATTTCTCTGGGTTTATCAGAAATATGCAGTTTTTACTTTTTTAAAACCCTTCAACTGAGATAAAATGAAGTCTTAATATGTATTTTGGGTGAAGTATCCCTTTACAAAACTTCAAAATTACACACAGTAGAATTTAATTCATGAAACACAAGCTCAAAGAATAATTGTGAATTTCTTCAAATTGTGAAGTTGAATTAGGAAAAGAAACGACACATGAATGAAAGCGACACATGTGACAGAACAGTAGATTATTGACTCTAAACTTCTTAATGCTTAACTCATCTCTGTCTTAAGAGATTTGTGTGATGTAAGAGTGTCCTAACCTAACCCGACTGAAACCAACAAAACCATACAACTCATTTGACACGAACACAACACAACCAAATAAAATCTTATGAAATCTTACAAAAAATCTTATGAAAATAAGTTCAATACCTGGTTTAAACTGGATCCTGACACCAGCATCATTCTGAATCTTCTTGATCATCTCACCGTTTCTGCCAATGACAATGCCCACCGCGAACCTGGGCACAGCCACCTGTTTGAAAACACAAACAAACACTGAAGGATTCTCATTCAAACACCACCAGTGTGAACTATATCTAGAGATTAAGACATATTCTGTGATTCTATCCTGATCCCATGACTGGCTGTATGAGAATAAATGTAAGGTCACATGATAGTGATCTTTTATTGTAAAGCCTCTGGATATAAATGTTCTTGTATGTTGTGATGCACAAAAAAAACACAACCGCCACATGAGGATGAAAATACCAGAATGTGTGTTTAAATGATTGTGTTAAAGCGGTTTGTGATCTTACATCGATGCTGCTGCCAATCCTGGAGCTGAAGTCACTACGGCCTCCTCTGAAATCTGCTTGATCTCTTTCCCTGATCATCTCAACCACCAGCTCTCGTGCTTGCTGTAAAAAACAATCAAACACACACAAATTACATACAATTAAAATAATTTGAGTTTTCAATGCTTTATCAAGTAAAGACACTGACCTGAACTTTATAAGGATCTCCTGTGATTCTCAAGGGTTTGTCAGATCCATTGGGTGTAGGATCGTCCTGAATCATAATCATCTTTACTCCTGTTCTTTCCTGAAACACAAATCATTCAAATTTATTAGAATATTCGTCGGTTCATGTCATTTTTCAGTCATGAAACAAAACTAACCTGCAGCTGTTTAATGGTGTCTCCTCCCTTGCCGATGACCAGACCAACTTTGCTAGCAGGGATCAAGATCTCCTGGACGGCGCTGTTCCCGTCCATCTGGCTATGAAAGCCTGGTCCGTTTCGACACCGGTCCACGATCTGCCCCAGCAATCTCTTAGCATGTCTGAAAGAGCGAAACACAGAGAGATGATGAAGAAAAACCAGAAACATAGACTTCAGATCTGTTTAGTTTAAAGCGAGGTAGTAAATTCTTACTCGATACTCTCTGGAGTTCCGGTCAGGGTGCAGGGTCTGTCCATCATCCCGCCGCTTTCTGTGGGTGACAAAAAACAACTGAAAACTCAAGAAAACCCTAGAAAATAACTGACACTCATACAAACAAAACCCTAAAATAAGGTGCAAGCGCTGGCTCAGGTTATCGGAAAATTTTTATTCTCCTTAAAAAAAACACAATGGACAAAGGAATATTTAAATATAGTATTTATTTTATGTTCTGTAAAAAAAGAGCTTACCCTTGAACGTTTATTTGTAAGTTTTCATTCCGGTTGTAGATTTTAGATTAGATTTTTCAAATACATTTTAAGACGTTTTTGTCTCCCAAAATTGATATCGATTTTTGTCACGTCCACAACTCAGGTTAATTAAACTTTCTTTTAAATAGAAAACATAATGGATTTATATTTTTCTGATGTTTAAACACTATTGACACTGGTTTTGCATATTATAATTAGTTGGTTCAGTTTACCGCTTACAATTAAATTCTAAGAGCATTTTTATGTGACACCAAACTCAAAATGTAACATCCATACATTGGAATTGCACAAATCAGAAAGAAGAACTCATTTAACAGAAAACAAACATGTTCTGAAGTTTACCATCTGAACATTTCTGCATTTACAAATGTTCAGCACACAAAAACTTACCTCCAGCGATCTGGATCTTACAGCTGGACTCTAACTGGATTCTGGTAATCTGTTCTCCTCCTCTTCCGATTACTGTCAGAAAACACACAGCAAACATTTCAATGATGCTCATTTTGTTACATTTATTTGAACATAACATTCAAATATTTGTTCATAATCCACCTCTGAAATCATAAAAAAAACCATCTGTACTTACTGAATCCCACCATCTTATCAGGCACTTTAAAATCCTCTGTTATTATAGCCCTAAAGGAAAAGACACAGACATTAAAATTCTCCAATAATAATAACCTTTAATAAGTTTAGATGAATAATGATGCTCACCTTTGATGTACCATTGCACCCAATTGGTTAGCCACTAAAACACATGACAGAAGAAACATGTGAATATAAACATACACACAATCTACAATAAAACCAGGACACACGCACACACACACACACACACGCACACGTTATGTCATTTATTTATAATATTTTAGTTTATTTCGACAAACATTAAATAAAACTGAGTCTTTAGGTCTATCTCTGTTCTATCAATTGCGGTGTTGAAATTCATTTACCTGTCAGATGGAATTCACACTAAAGCACACATGTTCAAACACATGTTTCCATACACATACGCATGCACGCAAACAAACACACACGTGCAAAACACACGTGCAAAGCACACGCGCAAATGCACACACACCTGATGTCTGAGGCGAGTATTAAAACATCTCTCAAACATCATATCTTACTGTATGTGTGACCACAAACCAGAAAACCAGACAAACGCTCATCAACTTTATTTTGTGTCATTAATTAAATGAAGTAAGATTAAAGTTTTTGAAACATTTAACCAGTGGCCCTTTCTCACCAAAAATCTGAAAATGTACCTTTTTTATAATATGCGTAGTGTTCTATAGGTCAGTGTTTATCGGCAGTCACACAAACAGTTCTCACTTCCTGTAAGACGTGATGCTCACAGCTCAAGTCCTGTTGTGTTTCTCATGTGGTTATGTTCAGATGTTTCTCACCGCTCAATTATCAGAAATATGAATCAAAGCTCGGTGTGATTTTCACTCGACCTGCTAGCGGTTTTACTCGTGAATGAACACGATCATCTTACACACGCATGCACACGCACACAATGATCCGTCGGAACTCCAACGTAACCAGACAACACTGAACACAGCTCCTGTTTAAACATCTCTAAACAAGAGATGCACTTATTTCTGGATCTATCATGAGCTCGGACAAACCCTTTCGACAGCTCACCTCCTTCATCCAGAGAGCATTTGTATCCGTAGAGAGAAGCATCGACCCCGGGAGGTGTACTGTTCAGATGGGACATCTGCTCGCCCCCCATTTTAGCAATCTGTAAGATGAGAAAAAGCACTGAATGAAAAACATATATCATGAACACCTCCACATGTGAGAAAGAGACACAGATCTCCACCTCGTCCCTAAAGCTAAAGACAGATTCTTGGGAATGTTGGGAAGGAATGCCAGCTATGTGAATGCACAGATAAACTAGCGCCCCATGGGAAAGAGAGCAGTGAAATGCAGGACGCTCAGAAGAATTTGTGCCGAACAACTGCTCACTTGTTGCTCATAGGGAGAACGCGTGATGAGCACAGAGACACATCCGTGCCTTCCTAAAACTTACAGGAAACCCCATCATGAGATCCGAGGAACACATGGACACGTGTATTACCCATGATGAAATAAAGCTTCACACATGTATTATGTTTCGTCATAAGGATTTAATTTAAGTGATTTTAATATTTTAAAACGTTCAGAGATTTAGGTAGGTGCAGATAAATACATAACATTCTGATTTTCAAAAATGTATTTTGCTTCATTTCCACTTCGACAACATAAGTTCACAAAACAAAGACAAATAACTCCAGGTCAAAGTAACACAACAATGTGTGGCAATGTACTTTTAACCAACATAAGAGTGTTGTGAATTCACAAATAAAATCTTCCACCAATCCACCAATCACAGACAGTGACATCATCATCTGGATATTCAGTCCACAATCAGAGAAGAAACTGTTATATTGATGACAGAGACCATCAGATGCGTTTTCATCATGGATTGAGATTCTGAACATGTTTTCTTCAACTAGAGCTGATAAAAACTAAACATCCGGCTCACTTTTAAATAAAAATTGAGCCAAAGAAAAATCTGCACAGGTGTTGTGTGTGTGTGTGTGTGTGTGTGTGTGTGTGTGTGTGTGTGTCTGTCTGTCTGTCTGTCTGTCTGTCTGTCTGTGTGTGTGTGTGTGTGTGTGTGTGTGTCTGTGTGTGTGTGTCTGTGTGTGTGTGTGTGTGTGTGTGTGTGTGTGTGTGTGTGTCTGTGTGCGTGCATGCGTGTGTGCGTGTGTCTGTGTGTGTGCGTGTGTGTGCGTGCGTGTGTGTCTGTGTGTGCAAGGCCATGAGCTCAGATAAAGGTTTGATATGTTACGAAATGGAGGCCGTTGCCCAAACAGCTGTGTGTTGAACATGTGAGAGAACTTGAAGAACACTAATATAACAGAGAGAACATGAGATCATACAACACATAACGACACACTTACTGGATCACGTCAAACAATCGACTTACAAAAAGTAACTTTTATAATCATCGTATGTTGAACAAGTAGTGAGACGCCTACGTATTGGAAAGTGAAAAGAATATTTAGTCGCTGCTGGAAATGGAACACTGTAAACCACAAATAATGGAAACAGAAATATCGTACAATAATGTACATGTGGCCTTTTCAAAAAAGCAATGATTAAACTTGCAATATTGCCAAATCCAATATCAAACATATAAGTAATATTCCAAAATAATCATAAAAGTATTGAGAATTTATAAGTGACTGTGTGGTTTAACACACTTTCTCCGTATGAAGAAATAACACAAACTGATCCAGACATGAGAAATCTTTCTGTTTCTGAACATTTAGAAGTTGTTCCAAACCTGTAAATATTTCTCAAACACTCCTGACTTTATTCTCCTACATAAAATATGATAAAGATTTAAAAAGAGAAGCGTCGTTGTAATTACAAGTTGTGTAAACCATGACTGCACTTTTATGTAAAGTTCCTATAGAATCCGTCTCTGTTTCTCATATGTAACCCAGCTCGTGTCCGGTCTTTCATGTTATGCAAACGTCGTGTGTAAATATGACATGAATGTGTGTCACACGCTCTTCTCCTGTCTGTGATAATCTGTACATTAAACTGTGTAGATTTATCCAGACTAGTGCGTATAATACAGAGGTTAAAGTTCAGAGTATGTGTCCTGATGACACATTAAATCCTACATCTGATCATCTATATGTCACTATATGTGAATGTTGACGGGGACCTATGGAATCTATATGTCATTATATGTGAATGTTGACGGGGACCTGTGGAATCTATATGTCACTATATGTGAATGTTGACGGGGACCTATGGAATCTATATGTCACTATATGTGAATGTTGACGGGGACCTGTGGAATCTATATGTCACTATATGTGAATGTTGACGGGGACCTGTGGAATCTATATGTCACTATATGTGAATGTTCACAGGGACCTATGGAATCTATATGTCCCTATATGTGAATGTTCACAGGGACCTATGGAATCTACATGTCACTATATGTGAATGTTCGCAGGGACCTGTGGAATCTATATGTCACTATATGTGAATGTTCACAGGGACCTATGGAATCTATATGTCCCTATATGTGAATGTTCACAGGGACCTATGGAATCTACATGTCACTATATGTGAATGTTCGCAGGGACCTGTGGAATCTATATGTCACTATGTGTGAATGTTCATGGGACCTGTGGAATCTATGTCACTATATGTGAATGTTCAGAGGGACCTATGGAATCTATATGTCACTATATGTGAATGTTGACGGGGACCTATGGAATCTATATGTCACTATATGTGAATGTTCAGAGGGACCTATGGAATCTATATGTCACTATATGTGAATGTTCATGGGACCTGTGGAATCTATATGTCACTATATGTGAATGTTCACAGGGACCTGTGGAATCTATATGTCACTATATGTGAATGTTGACGGGGACCTATGGAATCTATATGTCACTATATGTGAATGTTGACGGGGACCTGTGGAATCTATATGTCACTATATGTGAATGTTCACAGGGACCTGTGGAATCTATATGTCACTATATGTGAATGTTCACAGGGACCTGTGGAATCTATATGTCACTATATGTGAATGTTCATGGGACCTGTGGAATCTATATGTCCCTATATGTGAATGTTCACAGGGACCTGTGGAATCTATATGTCACTATATGTGAATGTTCACAGGGACCTGTGGAATCTATATGTCACTATATGTGAATGTTCATGGGACCTATGGAATCTATATGTCACTATATGTGAATGTTCGCAGGGACCTGTGGAATCTATATGTCCCTATATGTGAATGTTGACGGGGACCTATGGAATCTATATGTCCCTATATGTGAATGTTGACGGGGACCTATGGAATCTATATGTCACTATATGTGAATGTTGACGGGGACCTATGGAATCTATATGTCCCTATATGTGAATGTTGACGGGGACCTATGGAATCTATATGTCACTATATGTGAATGTTCACAGGGACCTATGGAATCTATATGTCCCTATATGTGAATGTTGACGGGGACCTATGGAATCTATATGTCACTATATGTGAATGTTCACAGGGACCTGTGGAATCTATATGTCACTATATGTGAATGTTCACAGGGACCTGTGGAAGGTATGGATCAGATGTGGCAGATAACCTATAGATGTCATGCTATAGACAGGAGGAGTTTAGAGAGTTCAACAAGTGTTCAGATCTAAACTTTAGAAGAAATGAAAGTAAAGTTTAGAGGGAAAAAGTCATGAAGTGAGCCACGTACACGTGTTTACACACACACACACACACACACACACACACACACACACACACACACACACACACACACACACACACACACGTGTTTAAATCAAGAAGTTAAGCAGGAAGTGTAAGAAATAAAACACACAACAGATTGTGTTACACGCGCGCGCGTGTGTGCGTGTGTGTGTGTGTGTGTGTGTGTGTGTGTGAGTGTGTCTGTGTGTGTGTGTGTCTGTGTGTGTGCGCGTGTAACACAACTGTCACAAACTTTACACACCACGAGACAGAAAATGACGACGCGCGGTGTGTGACGCGGTGACGCGTCGCGTCCTGTGCGCGCGTGTTTTACTTCTTAATGTTTGTGTAAGACAACAACAGGTTGTTCTCCTCACTTCCTGTTCTGGTTGTGTGTTTGTGTAGTTGTGTAAGATTAATGACGGCAGAAAAGTTGTTGTCAACGCCGTCTGACGCGTCGCGCGCGATTGACGCCTAACGCTTGTGGCCTTAATCTGTGTGTGTGTGTGTGTGTGTGTGTGTGTGTGTGTGTGTGTGTGTGTGTGTGTGTGTGTGTGTGTGTGTGTGTGTTCTACAGCAGATGCTAACATGCTACACACACACACACACACACACACACACACACACACACACACACACACACACACACACACACACACACACACACACACACTCAGTTTAAACACATTGAACGCAGAGTAACGCGCGTTGCCTCGCGCTGACGCGCACACACCTGACGCGCGCGCTGAAACGGGTCCGTGAATCCGTCCGCCTTCATCCCGGGCTGAGCCACAGAGGCCTGTCCCTGCACCAGCTCCGCCATCATCATCATCACACACTTACACACACTTACACACACTCTCACACTTACACATAAACACACACTCAGTGCACACGAACGACCCCGGAACAGGAAACGCGACGGAAAGTCTCGCGAGATTACAGACACACCGCGAGACTTCGCACACGTGCTTCTCTGTTAAAGGACATTTGTGAGAGTTTATCTGACATTCGTTTTAGGTTATTTATACTTCAAATATTTATTCTTTATTTTATTATTTTCAAATACAAATATTTATTCTTTATTTTATTATTTTCAAATACAAATATTTTTTCTTTATTTTATTATTTTCAAATACAAATATTTATTCTTTATTTTATTATTTTTAAATACAAATATTTATTCTTTATTTTATTATTTTCAAATACAAATATTTTTTCTTTATTTTATTATTTTCAAATACAAATATTTATTCTTTATTTTATTATTTTTAAATACAAATATTTATTCTTTATTTTATAATTTTTAAATACAAATATTTATTCTTTATTTTATTATTTTCAAATTCAAATATTTATTCTTTATTTTATTATTTTCAAATACAAATATTTATTCTTTATTTTATTATTTTCAAATACAAATATTTATTCTTTATTTTATTATTTTTAAATACAAATATTTATTTTTTATTTTATTATTTTTTAATACAAATGTTATTTTTTATTTTATTATTTTTAAATACAAATTTTATTTTTTATTTTATTATTTTTAATACAAATTTTATTTTTTATTTTATTATTTTTAAATACAATTTTTTTTTAAATTGTATTATTTTTAAATACAAATTTTATTTTTTATTGGCATTTCTTTATTATTATTTTATAAATAAACCTGCCTTTATATTTAAACTTTTTATATTTAAAAAATAGTTTTTTAAGGTTATTTGATAAACAATTTTAAATATACTTTAATCATCATAATTAAACATTATAGCAAGTCTTTGCTCTTGCTATGAATATGAAAAAAACAAACCTACACAAATGTATTTTATAAATTATATATTTTTAATTACAAATACATACTTATGAAATATGAAGTGTATTCTGACTGGTCTCTTTATTAATACACAGAACTCAATTATGATCCTTACATTAATATTAATGTATAGATTAGTGAATTATGATGAAAGGAAGCGTGAACACATGAATGTAATATACGCACATATTTTTAATAATGGACACATAAATCAGAATGTATAGAACGTTTATGTTCCTTCAGTGGAACGTGCTGATGTGTTCTGTATGACAGGAAGCTCGTCGTGTCATCTTTCAGCTCAATGTGATACTGTTCATGTCCGTCCGTTATGTCCAACATGTGGAACATCTGGCAGAACATCTGAGCCGACAGACATTAAAGTTGCCTTCACAACTGCTTATGCAAAATAGTTCTGTTAGATGAAGAATGTTTGCAAGATTCTCAGGTAGATCTCACGATGGGGTTTAATACATTTTACATTTACATTTAGTCATTTAGCAGACGCTTTTATCCAAAGCGACTTACATTTACATTTACATTTAGTCATTTAGCAGACGCTTTTATCCAAAGCGACTTACAGTTACATTTACATTTAGTCATTTAGCAGACGCTTTTATCCAAAGCGACTTACAGTTACATTTACATTTAGTCATTTAGCAGACGCTTTTATCCAAAGCGACTTACAATAGTCGAGGACAATAGAACTGAAATACACAATTAAACACTACAGACATAAATAAACCTAAAATAAATAATTGTACTTTTGGATTTATTTTAATGGTAAACTTGTTTAAGGTTGACCGTCGTCTAAACCTGCTTTTATAAAATAGAGAATACCAACTGAAAGATTAGGCCTGAAGCTTCACTAGATGTGATCTGGACGACAGATGCAAAAGTCGAGGTGAAAGAGAGACAGGTTTGTGGTTGTAAAGAGCTCAAGGGCTGAAAGTGTATCAGTAAATGTTTAGTGTTCTGCAAGCACTTATAACACACCGAGATGATCAAATATCCACTTCTGCAGGATCAGCTCCTTTCATTCTTCATAAATAATCATTCACTTTCTACAGGTGTGTGTGTGTGTGTGTGTGTGTGTGTGTGTGTGTGTGTGCGTGTGCGTGTGCGTGTGCGTGTGCGTGTGCGTGTGCGTGTGCGTGCGCGTGCGAGTGTCTGTCTATCTGTCTGACTGTGCGTGCGAGTGTGTGTCTGTCTGTCTGTCTGTCTGTCTGTGCGTGCGAGTGTCTGTCTGTCTGTCTGTCTGTCTGTGCGTGCGAGTGTGTGTCTGTCTGTCTGTCTGTGTGTGTGTGTGTGTGTGTGTGTGTGTGTGTGTGTGTGTGTGTGTGTGTGTGTGTGTATATGTGAAGCAGAATAATCACTTTACATTCACTACAAAATGCGACCAAAAACAATCTATTTGAAATTGATAATTTATTGTATAAAATATTTAAGTCATGTAAAAACAATACATTGAATGTTTGAATGACGTGTATGATACATGAACTAGAAATCCTATAAAATTCCTATCCATAAAATTAACCAAATGAGACAATAACAGAAAACAAATAATCTTGAAAGAGAACATCTCTTCAATAATTTCAATAATTTCTTTGAGCAAATAGAAATGGATCGAAGAGTTTCATTTGAGTCTTAGACATTTATCTGTCTGTAACATTAAGACAACACAAATATTCCGATCAGATTTGTCAAGACTACAATCAGCAGTCAAAATCATTGAAGATCTCAATACGAACGCTTCACATTTCCTCAATCGACATTTAATCTTTTATCATTTTCACATGTTTTCTGACGGAAAAGCAACATCTGAGCAATAACATATATTCCTCTGCTATAAAACCGAAAATTTGATACGACTGACATGTCCCCAAACAGCCATGAGGTTTCTGGTTCATGCAGAAACACATAATGGAAATCTCGTTGAATATTCTAAGGAACACAGCAAACATCTCAAGTGTGTGAAATCATCTTCATGCTTTTATCAGGTCTGGAGTGTCAGGACTAAACAGAGTCCTAATCACAGTTTTCTCTTCAGGTTTTGTGTTTGTAAGCCCCGGACGTCTCCTCTCGGTACACACACTCTCAGCGACTCAATTACAGCGAGACCCTGCCGTGAAAATGACAGATGTGTTCCCTTGTTCCCGTGTTTCTGCTGGGACGGCTTGACCCAGGGCCACGGTTCCTGGATTCTTCTCTTCACCTGCCGGAGGTGTGTGTTTGTCATTGTATTGGTGACGGCGAGGTAATAACGGGTAAACGCTGTTGTTTGAGCACTTCTCCCAGCATGCTCTGAGAGGGACAGACTTCTGTTGTCGGTGTCGGCCGGTGATTATAGTCGATGTGGGTGGATCGGGACGGGCGATGAAAGCCTTCCGAGCAAATGCAACTCAAACAACATGATTTTAAAACATATGCACACACGCTTTCTGTCCTAAAAGCCTCCCGGGAAACATCTGATGGGGAGAGATACATCTGCGGCCTGTTATTTTCACGCTGGATGATGGGATTGTTAATCATTACATTTGAATGACGTTTCAGAGTCACGTGACCATCAAACAAGACTTACAACATCATTTTAAATGAAAGCTATCATCAAATACTAGACATTCTTTTCTTCGTTTGCTTACTTTTGTATTGAACTTTCAAGGATTCATTCCTATTTCCAGAACGGATAATAAATTACTATCATTAATATTGATATTTAACAAATTTAGGACGTAGTACAAATAGGGAAACATTTCAAACACGTCTAACCTTCTTTATTCCGCAGAACGATAGAAGTCAATGGGGACTGAAGGTGTTTAATTTCCAATAGGCTTTAAAATATACTTTTATGCTTTACAGAAGAGAGAAAGACATACAGGTTTGAAATTACAAGATGGTGACCGAATTTTCATTTTTGTCTGATCTCTTTCGGACAGAAGCCAGTGTGACACCTTCTGAAACCCTCGAGCCTTTGGCAGCTATTACAGAAAACAAATCGAAAGACATCACAAGCGAGTCGACGAAGAGTCCAGAGGCCTCCAGAGAGCCGATCACTGAGTGAAAATAAATATATTGATTCAGATGAACAGGCCAAAACCCGGAGATGAACTCTGATCTAAGAGGACATTAGAATAACTCGAACAAGAAGAAGAAACATGACAAGGCCGACTGTCGCAGTGAGAGATTTGACTATTCTCGCGTCAAGACGTCGGGATCTTTACTGAAGGATGTGTGTCAGCGCTCCGGAGAAAGGCCTCGGTCTCTGCTTGAGTTTGGTAAAGTAGTGCATGTTCTCTGATAAAAAGCTATCGATCGAGCACACGACTCCACAGGGTTCGTGTGAAAGCCCATTCACGGCTACAGCTCGAGTAACATGAGATCGGGGGTCTCAATCGGTCATTAACCCCCCTCAGATGGGCAACATTAAGCAGGAGGCAAAATATTTCTATTTTTCCATCAATATTTTATCACGCGCAAAGCCGGAAACAAAGAGCGAGCAGCTTTGAAGGTAATGGCCCCCCATCTGTTTTTATAGATCGAAGAGGGGGGCGGCTCTTGCCCTCTGACAGGAACAGACGTCTGGAGACACAGCAACACACCAAAACAGGAATCAAATGTCAAACAGATAACACGCTGGAAACTCCTTCATTTCCAGTAACAACGCATGAGGAATGATGCTAAACTCAATATTAACAATTCAGTGCATGGCAGGAATATAAACGTGCGTGGTTTATGAAAATCTGACATCACAAAAGATCAGTTCTGCGCACGTTCTAAGGAAATCTGAGAGATTGGAAGTGGGTTGTAAGACGGTCACACACCTGCACATCTTCAAGTCTTCTTCAATACAGATGTGCTTTATTTGGCCTCTCTGAACCAGAAAACACGACACGAAGGGAGGCGCTTGTCATACTTACGGTATAAAGTTTGTATTGTAGTAACGCTCTTAAATGACAGAGAGGAGTTTTTATCCACCCGTGTGTAAACCCAAAAGTCCTTAAACAGGCTTTTAAACCAGTCTAATGATCGAGTCCGGGTGTAATAAATCCATGGAGTTTTGAGATTATGACCTCATATCAACCCCGGAGCCATTAGTGTGTAGATCAAACCCTCCAGAGCATCTTAACTCCTTCACATCACGCCAACCTGTAGTCTCATCATATTCATCCATATTTCAAATGCTTTCAGAGATGGGAACGCGGTGAATTCAATGGCGAGATGAACTTTCTTTACGTGTCAAGTGAACATTTCTTATAATTGTCTGCAGAGCTTTAAATGCGACGGGCGGTCTGAATGAAAGAGCTCTTCGTGGACTCCAGGGGCCCGGCTGCAGTTTTGGGTTACTATAATTGACCTTAATAAACCCCCTGCAGTTATTGTTCTTCGGCTTATGGGACGTCAGATGTGTAGAACAAAGATCTGCCATCCGAGCGGACGGAGAAACACAGGTGAGCAGGAGACAGGTGACACATGATTGACGTAATAGTCTGTGATGGCACATTTCTCACAAATACATAAAAAACAAATGTGTCCGAAAAAGTTGTTAGTGGTTTCTGCGGACATCACTAAAGTTTAGTATGAATTTCAAAAAGTTGGAGGATAATTTGGAATGAAGCTTACTGTGGTCATTTCTGTGACGGGATATAACCTCAGCACGGAGAAACGAGGCCTTATTTTTGACAAATGACAGAAGTGAAATGAGCTCAGTCTGTGATAGAGGTTTCTTTGTTTGATGTTGACTGACAGACAGCAGAATAAAGCCATCAGGATTGGTTTTCAATAGCAACTCTTAAACTCTCATGTCTTCCCATTGTGTCTCGGAGTTCCTGAAGGCAGAGGTCAATGAGACGTAATTGAGGGAAGGTCACGGGTCATTAATTCACCTGAACGGGTCGAGATGCTGTCATACCTCTGCTGACAGGTACAGGCGGATGAGACTGTCCAAGCAACATGAGACCGGAAACCGTCCCACACCGCCAATCTCATTTACCAGACATTCAACGTCTCTGTTCAGAATACTTCTTTAGGACATCAAGGAGATTACATGAAGAGATTGAGTTGAAGTTTCCTCTCTGGCTCATGAGAACAAGAGTCAGAAAACGAAGAAATGTCTCAGAAGTTTCAGAAGAGATCTCAACCGCGTCAAGGTCTGCAGGTGAATATTATTAAATATTTCGATAGGAACTCGAAAGTTTCTCAGACACCTCCGCATGTTCATGTGTTCAAATGAAACACGAGTGAGAACTCCGTTAGACCTCCTGAGCTATAAAAGAGCAACATCTGAACATTAACCTATTCCACAGGGAGGTTTAATTTAGTTAACGAAGGCCACCTCGGATATGAGATGAATCTAATCTGACGTGCATTTCATTTTGGGATACGGTATCACACAACACAGTTCTGCATGAACGCTATTGAGAACACATCCTAGGGTTTGTGTCTCCGTTCTCTTCGGCCTGAATGGATAATTCAACAGTCGCTTCATCTCTGCAGAAGAAATGTCAAAATTGTAGCCGGCGCGAGCGATCGTGAGGCAATTTGTCCCGTGTATGCACGTGGTTGTAAATAAGGGGCCGGTGTGGTAATTGGAGGCCCGGATGGAGTCGCCTGCGGTGTAATTGAGCAATGGTGGCGGGGGGTTCTGCTCGGGATGAAAGAGCAGACGCATCCCCTGCCGTTTATTTCAAACAGCGGGGGGGATCCCGGTTCCATCTTCTTCAGCCAGCCCCTCGCTCACACCGCCGTCCAGGAACGATGAACGACGGCCGCGGGAAATGGAAGAGCTGCGGAAAGACGCGATGGCAACTTGAGAGGAAAAAACTGCAAAAGACAGAAGAGTAAATGGCTTTGGCGAGGAAGAGAAACGTGGATTGAGATCACAGATGTCATCTGATGTTTGTGGAAGGTGTGAGAGCTCAGATAAAACTGAGTAACCGCTGTAAACCGGTTAAAAAATATACAGACTCAAGTATTAATCCCATAAAAGCAAAGCAAACATTATGGGTTTGAGTCCACACACATTCTGACGCACTGTAAGTCACTTTAGATTGACCAAACGCATACATGTCACACAAATATGAAATATTTAAAACGTTCTGTATCATTTTATTCAAAGGTAACAGACATTACAGATAAATGTAACAGTTTGATCCGATTGAAATGATTCAGAGATTCTGTTGAGCCTCTCGCTGAAGACGGTTGTGTTCTCGGAGCCTGAAACGCATGAAATCAACCATAAACTCCTGACAGAAATAACATTTAATGATTGTATAGTTACGTTAGTGATGTCACTCACCGGACAGCATTGATCTTAATGAAACCGGACGCGTCACACGGGTCATACTCTCCCTGTACGTCCATACTACCCAAAAACACAAACAAATATTTTACATTAAATATTTAACATAAGATTATTTTATGTTTTAAACAGCATGAAGAAATATTAACTGAACAGAAGAAAACAAAATAACAGGATGCGTACATTATTAACAATTTCGGGTCACTCAATCATTCATTGTATTCCTTTCTCTAAATTTTAGTTTATAATAACAGCAAACTTAAAATTATGATATAGAAAATGTATATATTTTAATAGGAAAAATGTTATCGCATAGTTTTTTTTACACTATTTTTATTCCCATTTTTATCGGGCAAGTCAACTTAATACATTTATGTTTTTAACCATAATGTTTATTGCAAATTAACATTTCATCTATTCTGCTCTATTCAAGTAGCGAGAACTGAAAGCTTAAACATGAAGAATGCTGAATGAGATCAAAACAGGTGTTTGGTTGAAGGTCTTGAGCAAGAATCACTTTGTACGTTTTAGTCTTCTATATAAAACACACTGGTTGAATTTAAACAGAGAGGAACGATTCGTTAAACATGAAGACTGCAAACTTGTTTCCTGGCTGCGTTCTATAGAGCATCTTAATCACCGTGACATTTTCTTCAGATCAATGTTTTCTACAGGAGGAAACTGCTGTGCTAATAATAATGTGTAATATTCTCTGTTGGGACACGCAGGGTGTGAGATTACAAACTTATCCACAAGCAAGTGTTGAGGATTCTGTCACATACTGTAAGTGTGCAGCGGACACAAAGTTGTCTAAAAAAAAAAACTTTCTCAAAGCTTTCTCAAGCCCTGTCCCCTCCAGCTAGAATGAGAGGACGAGGAAAGACTTTCGACCTTTAAACCGCACGCCTCCACGCTTAACCGGCATGAAACGCGCAACTTCCCCCAAACACGTCTGACAGAGCCATTAGGAGGACACGGGCATATGGACCAGCGCTCCGGTCAGAGATGAGCTGCCCCGAGGGTCAAACCTGAATGAGCTCACTGTTCACTGCTCATCTCAATGTCCATTTACACAACGTGTGAGGTCAGTGTCTTACACAAAACCTTTGAGATGATGGGATAAGATGGCAATACCACCATACTTTGATAATGCTTTTGGTCATTTATGATTATGGATTAGAGAGTATGTAGAAATAGAATAGTGTGAATAAAAAGACTCATGATGCTCATTGACATATTTCATCTTTTGGTCTATTTTTAACCCGGTTTGGTCTTAATTCATGTATTGTCATGTCTGTCGTGTGAGCATGGTGTATCTCACCTGACAAGCTCTTCGTTGTAGAGAGATTTTGGTGACTCACGTCCGAGGATGTACACATGTCCTTTAAACACCGAGAGCTGCACGCGACCCTCAACATTCTCCTGTGATTTCTCAATACAGTGACGGACAAACTCACACTCCGGACTGTACCAGAATCCTGTGTCAGGAGAGACACACAACATGACTTTACATACACATTTATGACTTTAACCGGGGATTTTATTCGAGGAAACTTCAATTATATTGGATATAGATGTCTTGAGTTCTCTGGGATTTAAACCTGTTTTGCCCGCTGGAGGAGAAAACAACAAAAATCCAGATATACCTACAGTATATTTACATTTACATTTAGTCATTTAGCAGACGCTTTTATCCAAAGCGACTTACAATAGTCGAGGAGACAATGAAGCGGTAAATAGCCGATACAACAATAGGTGAACAAGTGCTACAACAATGTTACCAAGTTACACGGAGAGAGAAGTTACAAAATATTTTTTTTTTTTTTTTGATAGAGTGAGTAGTTA
>CM065669.1:12748954-12756454 GCA_033220385.1 Triplophysa yarkandensis | reverse complement strand
ATGTAAATGTATATTTGATGTTCAGCCGAACACCTGTCGAACAAGTATTTTAAACCACTGCGTCCGTACTAAACCGTACACACACGCGCGAACACATGCATGCACACACACACAGCTCAGTTGATTTTATTCTGTTAGACGGTGTCAAGTAAACACAGGCTGTCAGAGGCCGGGAACGCTGTCTCTTTATTGAATGTCCTAAACGTTGACTTCCACATTCTCCTCAGAAGTCTGATCTGCTGTGAACCGACGGAATAATAAAACAATGTTCCGTATTTTCCAATTCCTACCTGTCACTCCGCTGTGAAGTCAGAGACAGAAAGAAAAGTCTATTTGCCAATCACAGCATTGTGAGGGGCAAACTGTCGCTGTGCGGGGGAAAACAGGGTCTCGAACCAGAGCCCAGACCCACTGAGACACACTTTGAAACACATTTGAAAAAGGAAGGTTCTGAATTTGTGACATGTGCAGAATCCAAAAGAAAGAATGTCTTTCTGTTCATAAAAACAAGGAAATAAAGGCAGGACACGGGACTGTGAAAGCCCATCGGACTTTTCAACCGATCCTCATTATTTTCAGTATTATCATAAAAAACTAACAATAAATGCTTCTCTGTTCCTCGCTGTGTGCCATGGTCAGATAAAGAGATCAGATAAAAGTTTGGATAGTTATAATGGATATTTTTCATCTTGATTTTATCATTGAAATCTCTCACCTCTGGACTTCATTCCGATAAATCGGTTCTCCACAATATCAATCCTGCCCACGCCGTGTTTGGCACTGACACAAGAGAAGATGTCAGTCATTAATAAACAATAATAACACAATATTAATCACACAAAGGATCTTCAGAGCAGGCTCACCCGATCTCATTGAGATAACTGAAGATCTCCAACGGTGTGTGTTTGGATTTTCCTTCTTTGACATGTGTCACTTTGACTGGAACACCTACAAAATTAAACATACGTTTATTTATATTAACTCAAATTAGTTTGTAATGGAAACAAACAACAACATATTAAAAAACAACAATATTTTCTAAAAAAGTTAAACTACAATTAATGTAAATGCAACATGAAACATTTCTTACAAAAACGATCATTTATTTCATTTGTTTAAATAACTTTAAACAAAGGGGAAAATATTATCGAAATAAATAACAACACATTAACATATTGTAATAAATTATATCATAAATACTAATATTGTAATTGCAACATCAAATATATAAATAGATATTTATAGAATAGATAAATAAAGAAGAAATGAATAGAAGAATGATGTTATTTTTAATGTACATCATTTATTTATCCTTTTGAACAATAAATCATGTCTCTAACATGTATATGACCAGATTTTTTGGGTCACCTTTATATCTTACATTAAAGAAGTCTGATCAAAATCTTCTGCATAAATACATTTAAGCCTCATAAATAAATCAGTGTCAATAGTCGACTTATTCCGAGCGTGAAATGAGGAGCTCAGAGGTCAGGGGTGGAGGATGTGAATGGATCGGGTGGGAGTGGGAGACTGTGGGGTATGAAGAAAGAAACGGCCAGAGAGACTTTTGAAGGGGAAAGAAAAGACTCAGATGGGCGTCTCTATCCATACACAGGTCTCATTAGCATGCTCACAGTTCCCAAATCATTAACTGAACAAACACTTACAAATAAATATAAGACACCTGAAAGTCCTACAGAGACATCAACATCATGCGCTTTGATATCAACATATTTTCCTGCATATTTGAGCTTTAAATCCCTCGCTGAGGACAATGATATTGCTCAGATGTTGCTCTTTCACAGTTCTCATAGTCTCAGATATTTCTCATGGAACGGCTTTAGACAAAAAAATAAACGAATATGATGTGTTGTAGAATAATCGGGATTAGATGAGAAATGTTTGGGTTCATATTGAGATCTTCAATAATATTGACCCTGGATTCCAGACTTCCAGATCTCTTCTAACGCTTGGAGACATTTGAGAGATTTCTGAACCTATTTCTCAGAAGAAATAACTGAGACTTCAAGGTTTCTCCATTATATTCATTGATTTTTGACTGATTGAAGTAAGAATACATCAATGTGATCTTCAGGTGTGTTCGGATCAGGATCTTAATGAAAATCAGCTTGATTTGAAAAGATGTAAGTCACTTGACACTTTTGTTGAGTAAAGATTCTCAAGAACATGTTTAAAACAAGCCCAGCATAAAAGAGAGCGAATGATGTCAGAATATTCATATCTGGGTGACAAATATTTTCAGACAAGGGCTTTTTGTCAGACCTTTCGTTCCCATATCCAAAGTCCCGTGGCCACAGGGCACCCAAAAGACCAGAGGCCCAACCAGCCAACAAAGACCCAGCGCTCTTCAGATACTTAACAATTAGATTAAAAGTTCAAATATATTAAACACCGCGTGAACACCAAGTCTCTCCTCTCTCATCTATCTCTCCGTCTATCCGTGCAGAGCGCATTCACTCATTCTGTCCCGTCTTTGCCTTAGAAAAGCAACAATGGGACCGAAGACACAGTTGTAGGAAAAATTACTGCTTTACATTTTTCCGCTCGCTCTCTCGTTCTCCTTTTGAGCGTTCAGGAGAGGCTGTTAAAGCCTGGTTAAAATGACAAGAGGGAAAAGGTTTCAACTCTTTTTTCTGAATGAGAAACTTCTCTGAAAGTGCAGAAAGAAAAGAGGAGAAAGAATAAAAAGATGGAGCAGTTCTTTACAGGACGGGGTGCTCGTGGGGAGGGGGGGTCTATTGTGAGAATGGATAAACCAGCTTTTCTCATGCGCACTACGTAGACGTGCTCAAATATCTATGAATACTGATGGTCCATCAAACAGGATCACAGCGCACAATAACATCGCCGTCCGATAGAATCACATTACCCACAAAACCGTTGAAATTCTAACGCATGAAATATAGGAAACTCGTATCCAGTGACATCAGAAAAACACTCACACTTCCCGAGGAAAACTTTCCCTGGGAGGAAACTGGAAGAACACTTTTATTTAAAACGAACTGAGCTGAACATTACAGATGTTATCAGATGGAGGTTATAATCATCAGGTGTTGATAAACCCATCTGGGATTTTGATAACTGGATATGAGTTTATCTTATATCATTTAATCTTTGGCCATTTTATTGGTTAAAAAATAAATACAACACACACAACACTATGAGGAGTTTCCATAGACTACGTTGATGATGATTTCTATCCTCAACACACATAAAACAACTTTGTGTACCTTAACATTTGCTTAATGTCATTGGAGTTAAGAGCAGAGATTATGAAAAGATATGTGAAGATACTGACTCTTTAGTTTTCTCACCTTTATTGAACTCAATCTCAAGCAGGTCTGGCTCATTGGGTGAAGTTTCTGGGCTCTTGGTCATTTGATAGAGATCTGAAGGTGGATGATTCTGACAAACATGAGAGAAAATGATATTTTGTATTTGAAGAACAGATTGTGAACACATATGACATCAGGACACTTCAACTTTTGCATCAAGCTTCTAAATTTAACACAATCCCTTCTAAGCATGTTCCTCTGTGTGTGTGTGTGTGTGTGTGTGTGTGTGTGTGTGTATGTGTGTGTGTGTGTGTGTGTGTGTGCGTGCGTGCGTGTGCGTGCGTGCGTGCGTGCGTGCGTGTGTGTGTGTGTGTGTGCGTGCGCGTGTGTGTGTGTGCGTGCGTGCCCAGGATGGGGGGCTTGTCAGTCAGACGGCTGTACCCCTGCCAATTACCTGAGATTACAGTTAGATGACAGTCTGTGTGTCCTGAGCTGAGATAAATTGCAGGGGAACTATGCAAAATAACCACTGGGTGCATTTAAATGGAAAGCTTTACCAGACGAACATCATCATATGATAACTAATCTCTGTCCACACCACTCGCTCTTTAACTAAACGCCATCAACTCACGTTCCCCATTTTCTGCTTCACTTCGATCTGTCCTGAGCTAAAACTACCAGACGTGTGAAGAAATGGCACTAAAAGCCATTTGCACAACCATCCCTGAGGATCAAATGAAAGGTTATAAATCCAACACACGAGTTTGACGTCTCAACAGCGTCTCTTGAATGTTTTAAAATATTGCATCGAAAGACGTTCGGAAACATCAGATCACTGATATCAAGTGGAATGGTATGATTGAAATATTCATGCCAACAGAACTGCTTGAGAAGAAAGACAACAAGAATCAGATGAAGTTCAGCTCTTCATCTCAGGGTCCAGATGTTGATATAATGTGACGGGATCGATGAATTTCTATTCTTAACCCCCGCTGGTGGATCTGATCTTATCCCATAACCATGAACGAGAAGCAAAGGTAGAGATAATCCACACACACACAGAGAGAGAGAGAGAGAGAGAGAGACAGAAAGAGAGAGAGCATTGGTGTCAAATGGCCCGTGAACAGCACCATCATGTCGTCGGTACGCAGTGCGATGTGGCTTTATTCACCTCTCTGTATATTGTTGTCCTGCGAGGCAGCGGAGCAGCCATGCTGAAAGCCACACGCTGCATGAACTTAGAGCAAGTAAATCTCTCTCTTTCCACATGTTAGCTGCCTCATTTGCTTTCAATCAAAGCCAGGAGACGAGGAGGAGGAGAGGAGCTCCGGAGAGAAGAAAAAAAAAAACAGATGAAGAAAGAAGATGTCAGATAGTGGAAAGAATGAAGTGAGAAGATGAAGTAACAGAGTGATTCCTGACCACTGGATTGGAAGTGACACTTAAATCACCGTCTCCTGGAACTGAAGCACTAACTTGTTGGTAAATTGAAAAGAGAAAATAGAAATCTATTTTCCCAGAGGATTGTTTGAATTTTAAGTCCATGCTTGAAAAAAATCAAGATCAAAACTTCAAACTAACATAAAAGACATGTGAAGGTATAAAAGTAAATGAAGGGAGAAAAAAAGATATAGATATCTTGTTCAATTCTCAGACTTTCTCAAGGTGTGTTGTGGTATTATCATATATGTTTTATTACATGAAAATAATATTTACCAAAATATTATTTGAGTTAATAATCATTTATAATGTAAACTTTTTAAATTGTAAAAATAAAAGCTTCATCGTAAATCACAATCATAGATATCTTTTAGGCTGGCATATTTTATTCCAGAATAAATTATAGAGTATTTCTCTTCTGTATTTATATAAATATGATATCGACAATCCTTCATTCTGGGAATTCTGTGAAATTGAAAGCATTCAGTGTTGTTGGAAAATGAAAGCAAATGTGTGTTTTGAAGTGTGAACAATATCAATACCGTGCATGATCATCACAGAAATGATATTATAAATATCTAATGTTTATAATTCCTATTATTATTAAATAGCTGCAAAAGTGTTTTAAAAAATCTCCCGTGCTCACTTAAAAAAATCCTTCAATTATATCCCTGCAGACAGAAAACCGCTCATCTTCCCAAAACCTTTGACACTCCGAACATTTTTGTGAATTTGCCAAACAACACTTTTACCTCTCTGTCTCTGGTCAGAAGCACACAAACATAAAAGCACACACGGCACAACTGATATGCGACTCTTTAACAAGAGACATTAGAAAAAAAAGAGAAGTAAAAACTTCTAATGGCATTATAAAGAATAAACCCTTAATGTTCAGACTGAAAAGAAGCTCAACTCTCTTACGTCCACAGAAATTAAAGAACACAGTATATGTGACAGACTCTTTTGTAAGAAACTGTTAACGGTAACATGACAGCGTCACGGTGAACTCGATCCCCTCCCACGATGTAGCCCAGGGCCAACAAAAAGAGCTGGGCAACCGGTGCCCAGCTGGGTCACACTCGCCCGATCTCGCTTTCGCTCCCATGAAATCAGAAATGACCCCGAGCCACTTTCATGACAGTTCAGTGTTTGTGTGTCCTCTGCTCTTCTGCGAGAGACCATGAAACCAGAGATGAAAGAGACGGGCCGCCGTATGAGACACAGGGTGCTGACCCAAGAGGAAGAGGTCAACTGCATGATACAGGATTCTCATTCAGGATTAAAAGAGTTATTAGAAAGACTCGTAATTTTTGTAATGTATGCAAACTTGTGCACTAGTTTTTAGAAAATAATGTGATGCTACAGATTAGTGCTAAGAAAATGCATTATTGTATCGACATGTGATAAAGAACGTAGAAATCTGACAGAATAAAATGAGAACTCACACAAACATTTCAGAAATATGATAAACAAGTACGCAAACACATAGACTGCAATCGTAATATAATGATACACCTTTAGTGTTAAACTTTATACTCTGAAGATCTACAAGATTTTGACCCTAAAATCTGGTTGTTTTTTAATATCAAAGAAATATTTTAATTCTTTTAATCATATCAACCAGAGTTTGAGGTGGGTAAGGAATAAACAGTCGGTCTCTCACCTTTGGATTCTCCAGAATTCCAGACTCATAACTGGTGATAAAACACATGTTATATGTGAGCTTTTTTACACACAGTCAGATGAAGTATTCAGAAATGCAAATAAGGCTTCATGTATTTTTTGTACTTGTCTTTACCTGATATGCATGAGATTTGCATCCATACTCCACGGAGCTTTCGGCGTGACGGGTACAGGAATTCCATGTTTCTGAGAGAAGAATATAAAACAAAAGGATTTATCAAATCAGTTTAAAAGCTTACCCGTTTTTATTAACATCTAAGAATAAAAGATAACACAGTACAACTATGAAATAACAGATTTGTAACTTTTGCATTTATGTCGAGACTAAAAAAATTCTACATATATCAAAACTGTAGTGTTGATCTTCTTACGTTCCTGTGTAAAATGTGCAGAAATTGAACATTTAGTTTGTTAAGTATCAATGTACATTGAAAATAATTTTGTATGGTTTCCACAATGCAAATGTTGACCACGTTTAAAATAACAGAGGACGACCTTACACTTACACGTAACAGAATAAATATATAAATCTGTTTCTCATTTCTATATTTTCCCCCTAATTCTATTATAATTCTTTTATAAAATTCCCTCCATTTTTTTAAGATCATTATAATGTTTTATTCTTTTGTGGTTATCCCTAAACTAAATAATATTATTCCATTGTGTAGATAGAGTGTTAAATAAAGTATTTCACTGTTTAACCAATCATTTATAAATAAAATCCAGAGGAGTCCGAATTATTTTTTATTTTAAAGAAATGTTGTTGTTTTTTAGATCAGAAAAATGAAATATCTTTGCCGGGTGTTTGGAGATCAGAGATTCGTTGGATGGTGATGAATGCCCTCTGTTGGTCATCATTCATGATTCATTTCATTCAAAAGGGAAAACATTTACTTAAATATAACATGTACTGATGATAAACCTGTTTTTCACACACATCCACATACAGAGTACAGACAGTCACCTAACATGATAAAGTCCGGGCTGATTTCTATTGTTCAGTTTACATAAAAGAAACAAAAAAAATACTCCGAACTAAGATTATATAGTTTTGTTCACCTCGGCATACTCCATCAGATCT
>CM065669.1:12731454-12743954 GCA_033220385.1 Triplophysa yarkandensis | reverse complement strand
ATTTGGCTAACAGAACCATAAACATTATAAAGAGCGGTGTTCCCAAACAACAGGCTCCAAAAGAAGAGGAACATTTCTGTGCATTATGTACCAAAGAGAAGGTTCGACATTCTGTGGTGTCTACCCAGCAAAACAGGTTTGTTTGGTAGACAACCAGACGCTCGCTTTTCACAGTCAATTTATTTCACATCGATTATTAACATTTCTATAACACAAATAGAAACCCTGTTATACAGGAGAGACATCCCCCTGTGCACTCTGTGTGGCCATAAAGAATATGACTGAAATGATACAAAACCATTCTGAACTCAATGACCCTTTAAGTCATGCGTGTTGGAACTCCTTAATTCATTGCAACATGGGGCACATAAATAGGAATCTAGTATTTAACACAGGACAACATAAAGTATGGGAACGTGGATGAACAGGGAAACTCTGCGCTGTGCCGTGCTGCTAAAGCAAAGATGTTCTTGAGTCCCAGGCAGTGAAGGAACCTCTTACCACTCCTTCTTCTTCTCATCCATAGAGACGCCGCCCGGGCCGAGAGCGACCACCAGCAGCAGACCGCCAATAACGGATGTGGTCTGGAAGAAGTCATACTTAAGAAAGTCATGCATGGGTTTGTAAGCGGGCACTGTCCAGAAAGCGTTAAAGTAGATGTTGATGGCCAGAAGCCACACCACCAGCGTGAGAGCCGCCAGTTTGGTTTTGAAGCCGATGGCAACAAGGACGATGAGGGCAGTGCCCACCATGTTCTGAAGAATCTGGAAGACAAGAGAAAATATCACAGAATAACCAACTACTTCTAAATCATACCATAGTGCTGAATATTTAGGGCATTTTTATGTTAATAAAAAAAGAACTGCTGAAATTATGGATTATGTGTTTTTATATTTGAATCTTTCCTGAAAATAGAACAGAAATTTTGCAACTTATTTGCAACTGATAGCCCTGATAGTTCTTTTTCATTCGTATTCGTGGTTGGGAGCTAGAATGCTTTGTGGTCAAGGCAACAGTTCAGTCAAGTTCATAGAGATCGTTATCTGCTGGGCAAATTCATCAAGTAAACCGGTATTATCAGAAACTCCAGCAAACAGTTGAGACATTATCTGCTCTGAAATATAAAAGACAGCTGAGAACTTACAGAGAACAAGTTGGAATCAAAGTGTAGCAACGTCATGAACATCAACACCAGAAGAACTCGACCGCCCAGCTGCATGTATTGTTTGGGGGAGCTCTCGCCCATAGATGGAACACCAGCGAACATACTCTTCCCTTCTGACCGAGACTCAGCCAGTAACAGCAATAAACCTCCACCAAGAGCCAGATTTCTACCAGCAGAGACAACAAGAGTATGTTCATATGACCAGACAATACTGAAGACATAAAACATCAGCTGAAATAGAAGTTAAAGTTCGGTTTGAAATCATGTCACTATGCTTGTAAACTAGACATGGATTCAAAAATCTTCACAAGATCGGCTCCTGTAAACTCACCTCATGAGAAACTTGACATCCCACAGAATGCTGTAAGCAACAGTCTGAGGAAATAAAGAGGTTGTGTTGTATATTTTACATATGAGAAGATTAAAATCACAGTATATTACAGAACAGAATCTCATGACTCACCTGTAATGCAATAATACCAAATAAACCAAAGCAGGCATACTGTACAAAATTTCTGCTGAGGACCAGGACACATCCACCTTCAGAAAAAACATTTAAAATAAGATTGCTGCACAAATCTGACCCCTTTGCATGATTTAACCAAATACAATTAAAGCAAATTTACATAAATATTTCCAGGACCAGTCATCAGAAAACTGAATGACTCTTATTTGGAAAAGTCGTCACACGGTATTTAAACAAACACGTCAATGTGTTACCGATCTGTCCGATGAGATTGAGCAGCACAAAGCAGGAGGCGAGGAAGTATCCACAGCTCCATGTGGCCTCGATGTAGTCTCTCTGTTCACTCCACTGAAACCACATGCGTATGCCATCCTCCAGAAACGTACTGATGAGACACAGACGCGCCAGGTGAGGAAGATACTGTTTAGTGACCCGTAAGAACTGCATGGGAAAAAGAGATGTGTCAATATTCACAGAACTCACTCATGTCATAGCATTCACAGCTCACCAACACGGGTTTTATTTGGGTGATTTGTTACCGATGTTACATCTGTCAGAGGACGTCCAGAAGTCATGTTATGAAACCCTAGCGCTATGAACTCTGTTCAGAGTCAGATATACTACAGCTCAGTGGGGCCAAAATAACCCACATCAGCCACCCGGTCCAGACAACATCAGCCAATAAGAGATCAGACACATGACACTAACCTCTGTTGGCCAATCAGAGCCTGTTTTACAGTCATGACCCCATCAGCTAATGCACTTTCTTCAAGACACACTCAACAGGTTTATTTCTGAAGTATGGATCATGTATCAGACACAATGCTAATGGTCTTCTTTTTTAATTGCTATTCTAAGTCTAAGACTATTGTAAGTCGCTTTGGATAAAAGCGTCTGCTAAATGACAAAATATAAATGTTAATTGCTATTCCAATATAAGACATAAGGTACACCAAAGCTGTTTAATTTGGATACAATTCATTTCAAAGCTTAAGAATTGCAGTGTGAATATTTTGTGTCAAACGAAATATGAATGTTCACACGTTCATTTAAGACATGTGAGAAGAAACACAATGTAAACAGAACAGTACACTACCAAAGAGATAAGTTCATTCATGAAATAAAAGTTTAATCTTAAAATCCATCGCTGAAAGACTCATGCAGTGTTTACA
Source organism: Triplophysa yarkandensis (assembly GCA_033220385.1). NCBI lineage: Eukaryota > Metazoa > Chordata > Actinopteri > Cypriniformes > Nemacheilidae > Triplophysa > Triplophysa yarkandensis. The sequence continues at coordinate 12,741,151 of CM065669.1, read as the reverse complement.
CTAGATAGTGAGCACTACTACTGCTTACTGTGACATAAATACATCATGTTCATTCCACTTTTCCACATTTAGACCTCAGATCATGAGGACAGCTTGAGTTACACACGGACACAAACACACAACCCAGCACACGCTTACAGTTATCTGCATGTGTGTCAGTAGTGGATCTGCTCGGGGTTTCATGTCAATTATTATTATTTAATACAATTAAACACTGCCTTGGAAAATCAGCTAGAAAATAAAAATATACATAATACTGAACTATTGTATAACTAAATAATCCAGATATGTGTACATAGATTTGAATAAAAATAAAGAAATAATAACACAATGTGACACAATAAAATTCCCGGCTACATCTAACTCACTAACTCACTACTTTTCTAACCTACTCTCTATCAAAAAAATAAAATAATGTATATATATACTTTTTGTAACTTCTCTCTCTGTGTAACTTGGTAACATTGTTGTAGCACTTGTTCACCTATTGTTGTATCGGCTATTTACCGCTTCATTGTCTCCTCGACTATTGTAAGTCGCTTTGGATAAAAGCGTCTGCTAAATGACTAAATGTAAATGTAAATGTAAAAACACAATATCTCTCCGCACCAAAGCCATTGATCATTGATCATCTCTATCCAGATGTGTAGCACAACTACACCAGCATTCATGTCTGATGTGTAATGTTGTGTTGTAACAGATTTAGAGATTATAGTCATGAGATTTGTAAGAGTTTGCTGAATGTGGCGTAAACCCTTCACAAACATTTCTCAATGTGATTAAGAGTCAAATTCTGATTAAATCCTCTGTTTAAGCTCATAATTCTCTACATGTTTCATAATATTCAACCATGAAGTGTGTTTACATTTACATTTACATTTAGTCATTTAGCAGATGCTTTTATCCAAAGCGACTTACATTTACATTTACATTTAGTCATTTAGCAGACGCTTTTATCCAAAGCGACTTACATTTACATTTACATTTAGTCATTTAGCAGACGCTTTTATCCAAAGCGACTTACATTTACATTTAGTCATTTAGCAGACGCCTTTATCCAAAGCGACTTACATTTTCATTTAGTCATTTAGCAGACGCTTTTATCCAAAGCAACTTACATTTACATTTAGACATTTAGCAGACGCTTTTATCCAAAGCGACTTACATTTACATTTAGTCATTTAGCAGACGCTTTTATCCAAAGCGACTTACATTTACATTTAGACATTTAGCAGACGCTTTTATCCAAAGCGACTTACATTTACATTTAGTCATTTAGCAGACGCCTTTATCCAAAGCGACTTACATTTTCATTTAGTCATTTAGCAGACGCTTTTATCCAAAGCAACTTACATTTACATTTAGACATTTAGCAGACGCTTTTATCCAAAACGACTTACATTTACATTTACATTTAGACATTTAGCAGACACTTTTATCCAAAGCGACTTACATTTACATTTACATTTAGTCATTTAGCAGACGCTTTTATCCAAAGCGACTTACATTTACATTTAGTCATTTAGCAGACGCTTTTATCCAAAGCGACTTACATTTACATTTAGTCATTTAGCAGACGCTTTTATCCAAAGCGACTTACATTTACATTTACATTTAGTCATTTAGCAGACGCTATTATCCAAAGCGACTTACATTTACATTTAGTCATTTAGCAGACGCTTTTATCCAAAGCGACTTACATTTACATTTACATTTAGTCATTTAGCAGACGCTTTTATCCAAAGCGACTTACATTTACATTTAGTCATTTAGCAGACGCTTTTATCCAAAGCGACTTACATTTACATTTACATTTAGTCATTTAGCAGACGCTTTTATCCAAAGCGACTTACATTTACATTTACATTTAGTCATTTAGCAGACGCTTTTATCCAAAGCGACTTACATTTACATTTAGTCATTTAGCAGACGCTTTTATCCAAAGCGACTTACATTTACATTTAGTCATTTAGCAGACGCTTTTATCCAAAGCGACTTACATTTACATTTAGTCATTTAGCAGACGCTTTTATCCAAAGCGACTTACATTTACATTTACATTTAGTCATTTAGCAGACGCTTTTATCCAAAGCGACTTACATTTACATTTAGTCATTTAGCAGACGCTTTTATCCAAAGCGACTTACATTTACATTTAGTCATTTAGCAGACGCTTTTATCCAAAGCGACTTACATTTACATTTAGTCATTTAGCAGACGCTTTTATCCAAAGCGACTTACATTTACATTTACATTTAGTCATTTAGCAGACGCTTTTATCCAGAGCGACTTACATTTACATTTAGTCATTTAGCAGACGCTTTTATCCAAAGCGACTTACATTTACATTTAGTCATTTAGCAGACGCTTTTATCCAAAGCGACTTACAATAGAAATATTTCTCTATATTGAAACATGTTATCCTCTCTAACAACTTTAACTTTATCAGACAATGACACTTTTACACTTTAATTATAAATAAATTAATAAAAATGAACCCTGAAGCTCAATATGATCAAACATATTACACATATAACATCCCAGTGTTTGTGTGACAGTTTTACTTTGGTTTAATGTTATATGTTTGGTTTATTTGCATTAGCAGTTTTAATGTCTGCTGTGGTCACACTATATAAACACATTTATAGTTTAATAAAAGATAATTTCTGTGCTAAAATAAAGATAAATGTGTGTTATTGTGCGTCACCTGATCTGCCACATCCTCTGCAGCGTTCATGAGATCTTCCTGCCCCATCTCACGCTCTTATAACGATATAATAGAAATAAAACGCATATAAATATAAATATAAATATAAATATAAATATAAACAAAGTCCAGAACTCCAGTCGCTGTTTACTGTCAAGGCCTCCCGTCCCACAATGCACCGCGCTGACACAACAGCCCCGCCCTCCGCGTTCACTGTGCCACGTGTACTCAGAGCGCATGCGCAGTGATGACTAAATACAAACTTTATTAAAATACATCTTTATTTCTCAGTCAATGCTTTAATAACGGGTTTGTTTTGGTGAATCAGTTATTTAAGGTTTATTAATGACTTATAGAGAGTTTATTACAGAATATAACATAAGGGTTACTTCTAAGGATTATTTACATTTACATTTAGTCATTTAGCAGACGCTTTTATCCAAAGCGACTTACATTTACATTTACATTTAGTCATTTAGCAGACGCTTTTATCCAAAGCGACTTACATTTACATTTAGTCATTTAGCAGACGCTTTTATCCAAAGCGACTTACATTTACATTTAGTCATTTAGCAGACGCTTTTATCCAAAGCGACTTACATTTACATTTAGTCATTTAGCAGACGCTTCTATCCAAAGCGACTTACATTTACATTTAGTCATTTAGCAGACGCTTTTATCCAAAGCGACTTACATTTACATTTAGTCATTTAGCAGACGCTTTTATCCAAAGCGACTTACATTTACATTTAGTCATTTAGCAGACGCTTCTATCCAAAGCGACTTACATTTACATTTAGTCATTTAGCAGACGCTTTTATCCAAAGCGACTTACATTTACATTTAGTCATTTAGCAGACGCTTTTATCCAAAGCGACTTACATTTACATTTAGTCATTTAGCAGACACTTTTATCCAAAGCGACTTACATTTACATTTAGTCATTTAGCAGACGCTTTTATCCAAAGCGACTTACATTTACATTTAGTCATTTAGCAGACGCTTTTATCCAAAGCGACTTACAATAGTCGAGGAGACAATGAAGCGGTAAATAGCCGATACAACAATAGATGAACAAGTGCTACAACAATGCTACCGAGTTACACAGAGAGAGAAGTTACAAAAAGTATTTATTTATTTACTTTTTTTTTTTTTTGATAGAGAGAGTAGTTAGAAAAGAAGTGAGTTAGTGAGTTAGATGTAGCCGGAAAAGATGAGTTTTTAGGAGTTTTTTAAAGATAGAGACCACCATCGAGGAACTGATGCAGAGAACGTTCGAGAGTTTATGTCATTGTTATAACTTCAGAAATTATTAAGATATTCAAAAATGTCAATGTTTCCCCAATTAAATTAATATTCTTTGGATTAAAACACAAAATGCACAAGATCAAGAATATGGAGAACATGTTTAAAAGTAAACAAGAATGTAAAGTTTGTGAATTATCCAGAATCTCAGAATTGAGCAATAAAAACAGTTCTTAGATTCTTACACATATCTGTCTTTGTCTTCAACACAAATATTTAAGAGGTTTCAAACAATTTAAAGTTTAGTATTTCATGACAAATGCTCATATTTGGGCTATCCTTTAAAAGAAAATACTCTTCTTGTTTTTAAAAGAAATTACTCTTCTTGTTTTTAAAAGAAATTACTCTTCTTGTTTTTAAAAGAAATTACTCTTCTTGTTTTTAAAAGAAATTACTCTTCTTGTTTTTAAAAGAAATTACTCTTCTTGTTTTTAAAAGAAATTACTCTTCTTGTTTTTAAAAGAAATTACTCTTCTTGTTTTTAAAAGAAAATACTCTTCTTGTTTTTAAAAGAAATTACTCTTCTTGTTTTTAAAAGAAAATACTCTTCTTGTTTTTAAAAGAAATTACTCTTCTTGTTTTTAAAAGAAATTACTCTTCTTGTTTTTAAAAGAAATTACTCTTCTTGTTTTTAAAAGAAATTACTCTTCTTGTTTTTAAAAGAAAATACTCTTCTTGTTTTTAAAAGAAAATACTCTTCTTGTTTTTAAAAGAAAATACTCTTCTTGTTTTTAAAAGAAAATACTCTTCTTGTTTTTAAAAGAAATTACTCTTCTTGTTTTTAAAAGAAAATACTCTTCTTGTTTTTAAAAGAACATACTCTTCTTGTTTTTAAAAGAAAATACTCTTCTTGTTTTTAAAAGAAAATACTCTTCTTGTTTTTAAAAGAAATTACTCTTCTTGTTTTTAAAAGAAAATACTCTTCTTGTTTTTAAAAGAAAATACTCTTCTTGTTTTTAAAAGAAATTACTCTTCTTGTTTTTAAAAGAAATTACTCTTCTTGTTTTTAAAAGAAATTACTCTTCTTGTTTTTAAAAGAAAATACTCTTCTTGTTTTTAAAAGAAAATACTCTTCTTGTTTTTAAAAGAAAATACTCTTCTTGTTTTTAAAAGAAAATACTCTTCTTGTTTTTAAAAGAAATTACTCTTCTTGTTTTTAAAAGAAAATACTCTTCTTGTTTTTAAAAGAAAATACTCTTCTTGTTTTTAAAAGAAAATACTCTTCTTGTTTTTAAAAGAAATTACTCTTCTTGTTTTTAAAAGAAAATACTCTTCTTGTTTTTAAAAGAAAATACTCTTCTTGTCTTTACAAGAAAACACTCTTCTTGTTTTTAAAAGAAAACACTCTTCTTGTTTTTAAAAGAAAATACTCTTCTTGTTTTTAAAAGAAAATACTCTTCTTGTTTTTAAAAGAAATTACTCTTCTTGTTTTTAAAAGAAAATACTCTTCTTGTTTTTAAAAGAAAATACTCTTCTTGTCTTTACAAGAAAATACTCTTCTTGTTTTTAAAAGAAAATACTCTTCTTGTTTTTAAAAGAAATTACTCTTCTTGTTTTTAAAAGAAAATACTCTTCTTGTTTTTAAAAGAAAATACTCTTCTTGTCTTTACAAGAAAATACTCTTCTTGTTTTTAAAAGAAAATACTCTTCTTGTTTTTAAAAGAAAATACTCTTCTTGTTTTTAAAAGAAAATACTCTTCTTGTTTTTAAAAGAAAATACTCTTCTTGTCTTTACAAGAAAATACTCTTCTTGTTTTTAAAAGAAAATACTCTTCTTGTTTTTAAAAGAAATTACTCTTCTTGTTTTTAAAAGAAAATACTCTTCTTGTTTTTAAAAGAAAATACTCTTCTTGTCTTTACAAGAAAATACTCTTCTTGTTTTTAAAAGAAAATACTCTTCTTGTTTTTAAAAGAAATTACTCTTCTTGTTTTTAAAAGAAAATACTCCTTGTTTTTAAAGAAAATACTCTTCTTGTTTTTAAAAGAAAATACTCTTCTTGTTTTTAAAAGAAATTACTCTTCTTGTTTTTAAAAGAAAATACTCTTCTTGTTTTTAAAAGAAAATACTCTTCTTGTTTTTAAAAGAAAATACTCTTCTTGTTTTTAAAAGAAAATACTCTTCTTGTCTTTAAAAGAAAACACTCTTCTTGTTTTTAAAAGAAAACACTCTTCTTGTCTTTAAAAGAAAACACTCTTCTTGTTTTTAAAAGAAATTACTCTTCTTGTTTTTAAAAGAAAACACTCTTCTTGTTTTTACAAGAAAATACTCTTCTTGTTTTTAAAAAAAATACTCTTCTTGTTTTTAAAAGAAAATACTCTTCTTGTTTTTAAAAGAAAATACTCTTCTTGTTTTTAAAAAAAAATACTCTTCTTGTTTTTAAAAGAAAATACTCTTCTTGTCTTTAAAAGAAAACACTCTTCTTGTCTTTACAAGAAAATACTCTTCTTGTTTTTAAAAAAAATACTCTTCTTGTTTTTACAAGAAAATACTCTTCTTATTTTAAAAGAAAATACTCTTCTTGTTTTTACAAGAAAATACTCTTCTTGTTTTTTAAAAAAAATACTCTTCTTGTTTTTACAAGAAAACACTCTTCTTGTTTTTAAAAGAAAATACTCATCTTGTTTTTAAAAGAAAATACTCATCTTGTTTTTAAAAAAAAATACTCTTCTTGTTTTTACAAGAAAATACTCTTCTTGTTTTTACAAGAAAATACTCTTCTTGTTTTTAAAAAAAATACTCTTCTTGTTTTTACAAGAAAACACTCTTCTTGTTTATAAAAGAAAATACTCTTCTTGTCTTTAAAAAAAATATCTTCTTGTTTTTACAAGAAAATACTCTTCTTGTCTTTACAAGAAAAAACTCTTCTTGTTTTTAAAAGAAAACACTCTTCTTGTTTTTAAAAAAAATACTCTTCTTGTTTTTACAAGAAAATACTCTTCTTGTTTTTACAAGAAAATACTCTTCTTGTTTTTAAAAAAAAATACTCTTCTTGTTTTTACAAGAAAATACTCTTCTTGTTTTTAAAAAAAATACTCTTCTTGTTTTTACAAGAAAACACTCTTCTTGTTTATAAAAGAAAATACTCTTCTTGTCTTTAAAAAAAAATATCTTCTTGTTTTTACAAGAAAATACTCTTCTTGTCTTTACAAGAAAAAACTCTTCTTGTTTTTAAAAGAAAATACTCTTCTTGTTTTTAAAAAAAAATACTCTTCTTGTTTTTTAAAAAAAATACTCTTCTTGTTTTTAAAAAAAATACTCTTCTTGTTTTTACAAGAAAATACTCTTCTTGTTTTTACAAGAAAATACTCTTCTTGTCTTTACAAGAAAATACTCTTCTTGTTTTTAAAAGAAAACACTCTTCTTGTTTTTAAAAGAAAACACTCTTCTTGTTTTTACAAGAAAATACTCTTCTTGTTTTTACAAGAAAATACTCTTCTTGTCTTTAAAAAAAAATACTCTTCTTGTTTTTACAAGAAAATACTCTTCTTGTTTTTACAAGAAAATACTCTTCTTGTCTTTAAAAAAAAATACTCTTCTTGTTTTTACAAGAAAATACTCTTCTTGTCTTTAAAAAAAAATACTCTTCTTGTTTTTACAAGAAAATACTCTTCTTGTTTTTACAAGAAAATACTCTTCTTGTCTTTAAAAGAAAATACTCTTCTTGTCTTTAAAAGAAAATACTCTTCTTGTTTTTACAAGAAAATACTCTTCTTGTCTTTAAAAAAAATACTCTTCTTGTTTTTACAAGAAAATACTCTTCTTGTTTTTACAAGAAAATACTCTTCTTGTCTTTAAAAAAAATACTCTTCTTGTTTTTAAAAGAAAATACTCTTCTTGTCTTTAAAAGAAAATATCTTCTTGTTTTTACAAGAAAATACTCTTCTTGTCTTTAAAAAAAATACTCTTCTTGTTTTTACAAGAAAATACTCTTCTTGTCTTTACAAGAAAATACTCTTCTTGTTTTTACAAGAAAATATTCTTCTTGTTTTTAAAAGAAAATACTCTTCTTGTCTTTAAAAGAAAATATCTTCTTGTTTTTACAAGAAAATACTCTTCTTGTGTTTACAAGAAAATACTCTTCTTGTTTTTAAAAGAAAATACTCTTCTTGTCTCTAAAAAAAAATACTCTTCTTGTTTTTAAAAGAAAATACTCTTCTTGTCTTTAAAAGAAAATATCTTCTTGTTTTTACAAGAAAATACTCTTCTTGTTTTTACAAGAAAACACTCTTCTTGTCTTTAAAAAGAAATTACTCTTCTTGTTTTTAAAAAAAAATACTCTTCTTGTTTTTACAAGAAAATACTCTTCTTGTTTTTAAAAGAAAATACTCTTCTTGTCTTTAAAAGAAAACACTCTTCTTGTTTTTACAAGAAAACACTCTTCTTGTTTTTAAAAGAAAATACTCTTCTTGTTTTTACAAGAAAATACTCTTCTTGTTTTTTTAAAAAAAATACTCTTCTTGTCTTTAAAAGAAAACACTCTTCTTGTTTTTACAAGAAAACACTCTTCTTGTTTTTACAAGAAAATACTCTTCTTGTTTTTACAAGAAAATACTCTTCTTGTTTTAAAAAAAAAATACTCTTATTGTTTTTACAAGAAAACACTCTTCTTGTTTTTACAAGAAAATACTCTTCTTGTTTTTAAAAAAAAAATACTCTTCTTGTTTTTAAAAGAAAATACTCTTCTTGTTTTTACAAGAAAACACTCTTCTCGTTTTTACAAGAAAACACTCTTCTTGTTTTTACAAGAAAACACTCTTCTTGTTTTTAAAAAAAATACTCTTCTTGTTTTTAAAAGAAAATACTCTTCTTGTTTTTAAAAAAAATACTCTTCTTGTTTTTAAAAAAAAAAATACTCTTCTTGTTTTTACAAGAAAACACTCTTCTTGTTTTTACAAGAAAATACTCTTCTTGTTTTTAAAAGAAAATACTCTTCTTGTTTTAAAAAAAAATACTCTTCTTGTTTTTAAAAAAATACTCTTCTTGTTTTTACAAGAAAACACTCTTCTTGTTTTTACAAGAAAACACTCTTCTTGTTTTAAAAGAAAATACTCTTCTTGTTTTTACAAGAAAATACTCTTCTTGTTTTTTAAAAAAAATACTCTTCTTGTTTTTAAAAAAAAATACTCTTCTTGTTTTTACAAGAAAACACTCTTCTTGTTTATAAAAGAAAATACTCTTCTTGTTTTTACAAGAAAATATTCTTCTTGTTTTTAAAAGAAAATACTCTTCTTGTTTTTACAAGAAAATACTCTTCTTGTCTTTAAAAAAAAATATCTTCTTGTTTTTACAAGAAAATACTCTTCTTGTCTTTACAAGAAAATACTCTTCTTGTTTTAAAAAAAAAAATACTCTTCTTGTTTTTACAAGAAAATACTCTTCTTGTTTTTACAAGAAAATACTCTTCTTGTTTTTACAAGAAAATACTCTTCTTGTTTTTAAAAAAAATACTCTTCTTGTTTTTAAAAGAAAATACTCTTCTTGTTTTTACAAGAAAACACTCTTCTTGTTTTTAAAAGAAAACACTCTTCTTGTTTTAAAAAAAAAATACTCTTCTTGTTTTTACAAGAAAATACTCTTCTTGTTTTTAAAAGAAAATACTCTTCTTGTCTTTAAAAGAAAATACTCTTCTTGTCTTTAAAAGAAAATATCTTCTTGTCTTTAAAAAAAATACTCTTCTTGTTTTT
>CM065669.1:12716454-12721454 GCA_033220385.1 Triplophysa yarkandensis | reverse complement strand
TTTAAAATATATTTAAAAATATAAATATATAAAAATTTAAAATATATATAAAAAAAAATATATATATATATATATATAAAAATTTAAAATATATATAAAAACATAAATATATAAAAAATTTAAATGTATATAAAAATTTAATATATATATAAAAATATAAATATATAAAAATTTTAAATATATTTAAAAATATAACTATATAAAAATTTAAAATATATATAAATATTTAAAATATAAATAAAAATATAAATATATAAAAATTTTAAATATATTTAAAAATATAAATATATAAAAATTTTAAATATATATAAAAATATAAATATATAAAATTTTAAATATATATAAATATATAAGAATATAAATACATAAGAATATAAATGTCAAGATCATAACACGATATTTGACTGATGTATTATGGACACATTTGTATTCTTCTGTGTTTGTTTGCATTAAAAACAGAATATGCAGCCATCAATTCCATGTTGGACCAGATCAACTCGTGTCTGGATGATATCGAGGAGAGAAATGATTCGCTGAATGGTAAACTACACGAGCTGCTGGAGTCTAACAGACAAACCAGACAAGAGTTTAGAGAACAGCTTCATCGTCCAGAGGAAGAACAGCAGGAACAGTCTTCTCCTCCTCCTCCTCCAGATCATCATCAACACAATGAAGACTAGACGTGTCCTCCTGAAAGCACAACGCTTGTGTTCTTTAATCTCTCTTTCCTGTTTCTCAATCAGTTTATAATCCATCCTGATGTACGTCAGATGTCACTGATGTCAAATGAATTCCTACAGTTTGTTTAAGGACCAGTATAGTGGAATGTATACGCTTATTTATTTCTGTTGTGAATGTATACATTTGTTTGCTTCAATGTAAGTGTTAAGCTTCTAGATAAATCATGCAAGATGTGAAACATTGTGCAGAACATCTCATGAACTTTGTGTAAAATCCCGGTAACGCAGAAGACTCCCCGGACGACAGACCAGACTGTGATGATGAATAAACTCTATTAGAGTAATATACACAAAATATAGCTGGTCACTGTACTTATAAACTTGTTTGTGCTTGTCAAACACCGAACACACAGTTTAATTATTGGATGTTCTTTGTCATTGCATGAATAAAACAAAAGTACTCTGTAATATGTCAATAATTTAATAGAAATTAAAATGAGTCAAACGCAAACAAACATTGGGAAAAAACATGAAGTTCTAAGATACTATGAAACACTTGCTTGTCCTGTTCAGCGGATGAACTAATATAAGGTACTAAATACACAATGTTTGTATGGTAGTTTGACCGAACATGAATGCAGGGTTATGTGACAGGACTGACAGATCATATTTTACTGGCCCTTGGTGTGGAAAGCAGCAGGAACTCGCAAGAATCACAATGTGCCAAATCTCTCTGAATCCTGTACACCAGACCAAACCCAACACCATGGTATGTTATAACAGACAGACATCTGAATTAGTTTTAACATCACACAATGATCATCTTCCTATATCGTGAACAAGATCTTGAAATAAAAAAAATGTTCTCTGAACGCTGGTCAGGAATCATATTAGACACTAAAATCACTTTATTACTGTTTTTTTTGCTGTGAAATAAAAAAGGTTTTTTTTCTAAAAGTAAAGACGACGTACAATATTTTCCACATTTCCTCCACTTGCTTCATACTGTAGTTTGTTCCAATCATTTACTGATAATAAAAGATCTTCCAGTGTAGATCGTGAGGCGCTCTTATAACAAAAGAAAACCTTTTAAATAAATAAAGCAGACAAAATTCCAAACACTAACACCGTTATAAATCACAAATCCTCTCATGGATCCCAGTATAAAGAGATGAGACTGTGTGAATATCAGAGTCATCAGGACATCACAGACAGTAGATTACAGCAGCTTACAGATCAACATCAGTTCACATAAAAAAAATAATACCAGGGCTACACATGCATCTAGTTGCATGAGTTTGTGGTTATCCTTATTTTCAATGATAAGAAATGTTTGTACTATAATAAAATAAAGGCAGCGATGCAAATATGCGATTGTATACACGATTCTACTCATTAATCCATTTTTATTCCAGAAATGATCATTTAAAGCGAAGGGTGCTGAACTTTCTGAAATATGACCTGTACTCAAGTCAGTTTGTGTAAATCAGAAATGAACTTAAAAACAGGAAAACAGTACTGTCGTATTAATGGAAATTTTCACCTTACTGTATGACTTAAAGAGACAGATAACCCCAAAATGAAATTTGTATTGTTATTTACTTACCCTTATACCATACAAGATATACATGACTTGACATGATGCGTCATGTTATCTAGCTCAAAATCTGAAATGTTTTTTTCGTAAACATTGTTTTACTTAGGTTAACATTAATAAACGCAACGGAATCATCTGGCTTGATGCTGAATGTAGGAGTGAAGTTTTCTTTTTAAAACATCAGAGTCTGCCACGCTGGATTTAAACCTATAATCACATTTCTATTTTTAATGAAGTGTTTAAACGTGTTTAAACATTTCAGTTCTGCTACATTCTATGTCACCGCAAACCTGCAGGTGGAACTTTGACCTTCAGTGAGAGCCAATGTGCTCATACTCTACTACAACAAGGGACAAAAAATTGTAAATTAATTTCTAATATCAGGAAAAGTAGAGTTTCCTCTTGATTTTAGAGTAACAGGCAGTTGTTGTGAGACGAACACCTACACTCCATTACATTGAAGTTTGTGTCAGATCAGAAGAAAAACAGAGAAATATGAAATCATCACTCCCTGCATTTGCTTTGAGGTTCTGAATACAAACAGGGTTAGTGGCACAAAACCTTACAAACCTCTGAGTGTGCTCAATTCGTTAATCTCACAGAACAGACGGCAGGTCTCATACTCTCCTCTAACTCGATCTACATCAGTCTTTACGTTTCCTTCCACCTCGTCCTCTTCTCTTACCCGCACCACGACCCCGACCCCTGCCGGCCTTCTCATCCGGGATGTTCATTGACCTCTCTTCCTCCTCCTCTTCCTCAAGCTCTCCTGTTGTAGGCTCCTCTCCTGCGGTGGCTCCTGATTGGTTGGTAGGAGAAGATTGTGTTTGTGGTAGGGTTTCGTCTGGCTTTGGCTGCTGGTTTGGGGATGACGGCTGATGGGCGGTCACATTGCTGGAGCACAGTCTGTTAATGCTGATGATGGGATGAAGGGTAGAGCCGGGGGGCTGTGAGCTTTGGAGGGGGGACGTCTGGTTGAGAGTCTCCGCTGAGGTACACGCAGGTTCTGCTTCAATGGTTTTATCTGGAATTATGAGGTCTGCTGGTGGTTCTGAAGTGGAACCCAGTTCTTCATGTTTCTTTAAGGCTTTATATTTCTGCAAAATGACACAAATATGACAAAATGGACAACTGCAGACAACTAAAAACAGTTTGTTCAATTCTTAAACCTTCAGCGTACCTTTAAGTTGTGAAAGTGTTTTGGGGTCTTGCAGTGTGCATGTCGAGCAGAAGACTCAAAGTGATAGAAATGATTGCAAAGACGACAGAGGAAACCAGCCACGGGTACCACAAAACTCGACCCTGGAATACAACAACATAATAAAAGAAGTCAAGAAAACATTTGCATTTGAACTTGAAAGAAGATCATTTGAAGAACGTCCATTATTAATCCCATTAATGTCCATTGTTTGGACAAAAAAAGACATTGCTCAAAGGAGCAAGGAGTCACAGAAGTCAAATACGGATTCATCATATGACAGAATTAAAATAATAAATAACATTTATTTAGAAAACTTCCAAACATCATGTCAGTGACACAAGAGACTGAGGTCACATGACCTCTGATAATCGTAATTATTACCCACCATACACAATATCAGCTTCAAACTCCTCGTTCTCTGACAGATCTTCCAGTGTGACCTCCATCTGTGCAGACAGACCGTCCTTTAAGAGACATTCATAAATCAATTAAGATATCAAATCACAATGCAGATAGATATTACAAAAAGGATGAAGAGGTTTTTACCTTCCCATCTTCCTCCTCCTCTCTCTCATCAGCGCTTATGTTATCATCCTCCTCGCCCAATAATATCTCAGCGTTCAGCTTCTCCACACTGTCCTCACCAGAATCTCTCCACAGCTGTAAAGTTAAAAACAAAACCAATCATTTTGATCCAATCTTTAATCTGTAGTGAAGCAGCATATATGTAAAGAAAAAGACCTGCACGACTCTTTGCTTGTGATCTTTAGTCTTCATGTGCTCAACAAAGTCTCTGTGTGTGGTAAAGTCCTGCTTACAGACAGTGCAGTTTGAGGTAGATGAGCGACAAAACTGCTGTGGAAACATAGAATTTGGCAGATATTCTTTATTCAATGATTAAATTACATCAACTTCTCATTTAAAATGATAATACGTGACCCTGTTGACCCATGTGAAGGATCAAACTCACCTTGTGCTCTCTGGTTTTGCGATGCTCCATCACATTGGTGGTGAAGTGAGTCTGGCAGGTGGAACACCATCTCTGCAAGCCGGGTCTCTTCTCTCTGTAAGTATAAAACACATAAATCTCTGTTTTAGTGTCAATGAAAACTGAACAGAGTTTAGTTCAATGTACAGCGTCTACTCTGTTCATCTTAAACACAATACGTTCATTTACCGACCTCACAAATCAAAATTAATTCAAGTGTAAATTTTAATGAAATGTTAATGAATAAATGTGAATGCTTTCAAAGAACTGTATAGTACATTTGTATACATTTCTTGTGTAGGTAAGTATTTTGATTTATAATATATAGATCTTCATTGAACTGCATCAGATTTAGTTGTAATATTTTGTATCGGCTCTTCAGTTTTTAAGGTTTCATTATTACATTTGACATGTCTGGTTTGCGTCAGTGACTCACCCGTCTTTACGAGCTCCCTGTAAAGACTCTTGGACACGTGGTAGCAGCGTTACAAGGCATGCATTACTCATGTGCTGGATCTCCATCATCTTCTGCTG